>JAHWFP010230412.1:85623-96036 GCA_023313725.1 Lithobius niger | reverse complement strand
CTAAATTAGAAACGTCTCAGCACCAGTTGAAAGTTGTAAATGAGCTACAAGTCCAAAGGTGTCTGTAGTACCAGACCCTAGTAAAACGGGCGTAGCTCGGTTTCTAACCGTCATAGACTCTTTCAACTACCCCTGTTGAAAAGAATATATTCCCACCTTGCGAATGAATCTAACTGGAGTAATCTACCTAAATTACAAACGTCTCAGCATTAGTTGAAGGTTGTAAATTAGCGAAACGTCCAACAGGGACTGTTATACCATCCCCTAGTAAAACGGTCGTAGCTCGGTTTCTAAAAGTCTTAATCCTTTAAACTACCCATGTTTCAAAGAAGGCATCCCCACCTTTCGAATGAATGTAATTGGAGTCATCTACCTAAATTAGACACGTCACAAGTTGAAAATGAGCGAAAATCCAATGGTGACTGTGATACCAGCTCATAGTAAAATGGGTGTAGCTCGGTTCCTAATAGTTGTAGACCCTTTCAACGACCCTTGTTGCAAAGAAGGCATCCCCACCTTTCGGAAGAATGTAATTGGAGTCATCTACCTAAATTAGACACGTCATAATAGCAGTTGAAAGTTGAAAATGAGCGACAAATCCAACGGTGACTGTGATACCAGCCCCTAGTAAAACGGGCGTAGCTCGGTTCCTAACAGTCGTAGACCCTTTCGACGACCCTTTCTACTGCCTTCAACGTACCGAGAGATGCATTACTACGAGAGAGGGTTAGGAGGCTGCGGACTGTCGGGTGTTCCCTGAAATAAGGTGCCAGGGTCAACCGATGCCGCCGAAAGACAGGACACAAATGCAGGAAATAAACTCAACAAGACAGACTGGACAAACAGGTGAGTCTGTCCACCCCAGATGAAACTGATGGGCCTGGAGGAGCGAGTGCCCCATGCGAAGGCATGACAGAGTCCTGTCAACAGACACCGGGAGTCCGCTCAGAGCCGATTGTTGACTGCAAACCGGATGAATCTGATAAAGATCCTGACCACTTGTCGTATCACGCCACTCCTCATTCCACTGCCTAGTGACCCACTCGGCAATCATGGGGCACCTTGATCGCGGAGACAGGAGCAGATCAAGGTGTTCAGCATCCGAGCCTACGGCACGCCTAGCCAGATCGTCAGCTTGTTCATTGCCGTTAGTACCTGCATGGCCGCGAACCCACTGAAAGGCTTACAGAACTCCGCCAGAGCGCCGCCCACAGCTTTCTGCAGACTGAGAAAACGAGAGAGTCACGAACCATACAACCATTGTCCAACCATTCAACCACCCTTGCTACAAAGAAGACACTCCCACTTTTCGAATGAATCTAACTGGAGCCATCCACTTAAATTAGAAACGACGCAGCAGTACTTGAAAGTTATAAGTTCACAAATTGAGACGTCTGTCAGCATTAAATTAGCCAAAAATGGCCGAAAATGGCCTAAAATCCATTTTTCTCGAAAACCCTAACAGATATGAAAAATATTTATGGGACTGACATTGTAGATTACATTATTGCGAACAACCTTTATCGCAACCGTTTTTTTTTTATCACTAACGGTTCTTGCATAATCGGCCAAACGGCACAATTGGCTGCCATTTTGGCCGCCATCTTTAATGTCTAAAGCATTAAATACGTATTGCCAAGGTGGCAACATGTGAAAATCTATTCCTTAGGATGTAAACAACAACTCCCAAGAGAAAAATAAAAGTTGGCAAATTGTGCACAGTAGCCCTAAATTTCCTACAACTGCTCCCTGTTAACATTCACGACGTGACTGTCACTAAATGCATCGATATAGGCCTATCGGGTCTGGTTCATAATCCCCACAATCAAAATCACCACGATTCAAAATCCCCACACCAAAATCCCCACAGGTACAGAATCCCCACAATTCAAAATCCCCATAGGTACAGAATCCCCATGCTCAAAATCCCCACAGTTACAGAATCACCGTAACTCAAAATCCACACAGGTACAAAATCCACATAACTCAAAATCCCCACAGGTAAATAATGAGGGGAAAAAATTAAATATCGAATAAAGATTTGAGCATTTGGTGGGGGAAGAGAACGAGCAGCACCCCTCCTTAATTTTTACCCCTCCTTAATTTTTACCCCTCCCCTCCCAGATTTACAAGAATCCCTGTGGAAAGATGGGATAGAATTAGTAAAGATCTGAAAACTACCATGAAAACTAACAATTCATAAACAAAAGAAAAAAAATTTCATTGTTTTGTTCTGAGACATAACAGGTCTAACCTTGGTGGTAAGGCAGTTGAAATGCTATCCCACCTTTCCTAATTCTATCCCATTTTTCCACTCGCCACGCAATTTTTTATATTTTTTTTATTTATACGCTTGCTTTTTAAATTGATTACATTATAATTCTGGGAGAGGGGGAGGGGAGGGGCGGGGAACTTGTTCCAGGAAAACGAAACTTCGCGTACCTGTGAAAATTTTGAGTTGTGGGGGTTTTGAGTCGTGGGGATTTTGATTGTGGGGATTATGAACGGCTCCTGGCCTATCTGTACATCGATGACGGCCATTTTGGAAACTTAGATTTAGCCACAGGAATAAAAAGAGTCTATTGCGGTATTATGACTTCATTATAAACTAAA
Source organism: Lithobius niger (assembly GCA_023313725.1). Classification (NCBI taxonomy): domain Eukaryota; kingdom Metazoa; phylum Arthropoda; class Chilopoda; order Lithobiomorpha; family Lithobiidae; genus Lithobius; species Lithobius niger. Next base: position 93,423 of record JAHWFP010230412.1, on the reverse strand, counting down.
GGTGGTTTATTTAAGCACTTTATACCCTTATCAGTGATTAGATATGGTTAAAATTGGATTTTAGCGTATTATCTGGCAGCCATCTTGGAAAATATAATTTTGCCCAAGGGTTAGGGGGTGGCACCCGTCGGATTCTTTTTTAGAACCCTAAACTTGGCCCTAAACTTTTAGAACCCTAAACTTTTAGTTAGACCAAAAGTCGCACCTCACCTCAAAAACGGCACCTCACTACCTGACTATAATGTGTAATTTTGCTTTAAAGGATTTTTGGGTAGGCATCATCACCAACAAGCTAGGCAGGCTGTTTCATACTTTCTCATCACGGTTAGCAAAGAGCTATTTGCAGCAGTCTCTGTTTGAAGACACCATAATCAGTCGAATAGTGTAAATTCGTGTCCGATTGTCCCCATGCAATTTAAAGAATTTAATCAAAATTGACATGGCCATTGGTCGCACACCTGCATTTTTTTTATGTTGACATAGCTACGCAACAAATTTAAGCAGCTTTGAGACAACGTAGCTCAAGAGTGTCTAAATTTATAAGTTTTAGTTAGTTTCCATGCCGTTTGAGTCCACGCAGGGATATAGTGAAACTCCTTTGAACATGCAACATGGTTATGGTTGCCATTGCTATGGTTATGGACCAGTTATAGATAGGGACCGGACAGACCTCGCATATCCGAGGATGGCACGGACCGAAACTTTAGACGCTAAAACGAAAGTGGTTTGGTCACTGGAAGTTAAGTAACTTTTCAACCAATGCTACTCGCTGATTTGTTGCTTTGCGATGGAATTCAACATTCACATCGTAGAGAACCAAAAGCCAAGGTTTTTGAAAATATCAATGCGTCATAAATTTAATCCACGCAACAGAGAATAAATACAGTTAAGGTTGAATTTACCAACATGAAAGATGCTGCTATGGACATGCTGCTATGGACAGCTGCCACAACGAAGACCAGTTTGCAGTTCAGTAGAGGCAGCAGACAAAGCGTTATTGGTGGCAATATCAACAACTTGGGCACTCAACTTCACATCATCAGCAAATTTGTTATAACAACGTCTGTGAACTTTATTGTTAACTCGTTTAAAAAACGAGAAACAGCAGCCCCAAAAAGTTACCTTGCAGCACCCAGCTCAACACTTGTCTGACATCAGAGAACACACTGGGAGAACATCAGAGAACAAAATGGGATTATTCCGACAAGAAACCAGTTAGCCAATTAAGTAGTCTAATTTAGCCAATAAGTTACTGTGAACCACAAAATCAACTGCCTTCGCAAAGTCGGCGAGAATGACATCGATGGAAATGCCCTCGTCAGCCGAACGCCTAAAAACACGTGTTAGTGTAAAAGCTGTATTATTACTAAAGGAAAAATATATATCGTGCTTTCGAAATTGAACATAAGGTACTTGAAACAAAATATGACAAATTGTAAAAATTATGACTTAAGAGAGGTGTGTGTCTACGTCTAGACAAGTCTACATAGACACGCCTACGTCTTAGAAATAAAAAATAAAGTTACGTAATTAACAAGGGGGGGGGGGGGGTGACGGCAAGGGGCGCAAGTACCTTGGGCCTACCCACAGAAAAAAATAAAAAATAAAACGAGCCGAGGCGGGTACAAATGTCCTTGAGAATATTTATTCGCTACTTTGTTTTGAGGCCATTCATTACGTAAAGCGAGAAACATAATAAGGAGTAAAAATAGTACTAAAAATAAGGAGATCGCACGTTTTCTATCAGGGGCAAAGGAGACTTAAAATTTGGACCCCCAGAAAAAAGAATCATTTGTGTCACTGAAATCGATGGAAGGATTGAACGTATGTTTAAAACGTAGGAAAACAACTATTATTTTTGAGTAATAACTGTAATTATTAAGTTTCTAACAAAACCACCCCGACCCAAAAAGGACTCGACAAAGACTTACAACATTAACGGACAGAGTGCAAAAGGAAATTTATTCAGCCCATTTCTTCTAGTTGGTCATACAATTTGTAGTTTGCTTTACCTCTTACAATGAAATCAACGCACGCTATTACATCGAAATCAACACATGACCCTAGTAAAATGGGCGTAGCACGGTCCCTCACAGTGGTAGACCCTTTAAGTAACCATTGACGCAAAGAGGACATTCCCACTTTTCGAATGAACCCAATAGGAGTTAGATACCTTAATTAGAAGCGTCACAACAGCTGTTGAAAGTTGAAAATGAGCGATTTATGTAATGGCGAGATTTCAAAAAGTTCGGCCGCAGGCAGTCACGCGAGTAGGCTCGTACATAGCGTATCACGTGACTGGATAATGATGATGCTGCTATCCTTTTTGCAAGAGGGTGCAGGCTGAAGTTGCCTGGCCCACCTACACAAAACAACCAAACCCAGCCTTCCTGGTAGCCACCCCAACAGCAGCCTATTTCCGATAGTCATTCCCCACACCCTCTTCCCTCCAACCAAGAAGCCACCTAATTGTCTCCTCCCCCTCTCCCCCATTTCTCTCTCCCCGCAGATCCTCAAGTCCCCAGAAAGCCACCAGGACATGCACGATTGTTTCTTCCCCCTCTCCACAGGTGCAACAAATGACTTCTTCATCCTCTCCCCCAGCTTTCCACCCCATCACTCTAGTTCCCAAAGCTCCAGCCCTTGCCCTAAACAGCAGCATACTACCCCAGTCCCCTTCATACCAGCTCTCCCATCTTAATCTGCTCTTTTCTTCTCGGTGCCTCACCGTCGACGTCTTTCCTTTCATATACCTCTTCCACCTTTCCACCTTTCCACTTGTACATCATTAATACCCCACCTCCAACCCACCACCCCAACTCCCCCGATTCCACCTTCACGAACTTCCCCGCACATGTGGTGGATCTAGACTGGTGGACTTGGTGGGTTTATCACATAATATCAAGGGACGCCTAGCCAGCCGCCAGTTGAGCCATGGGGGGCATCAGAACATTCCAAATTGGAGAATAGAGGGTGAAGCTGAACCCCAAACCCATTACTGGATCCACCACTGCTTTCCTGCCAGTGTCCTCGTCCTAATTACCACCTGGTACAACACCTCTGTGCAACAAACTCATACACGTCACAATGCGTCACAACAGCCCCGTTGCACGAGGCAGTATTTTGCCAAAATGGGGTCGCCATCTTGGAAATCCCGATGCAGACATGGAAAGCTGAAGTGGATTCGATCTTTTAACGTGTAATTACACGTCGTGTGTAACTGCAAGTCGTAGGCATGCACAAAAATAAAAAAAAGCAGAAAAAAAATTACATAACTGGGACCTTCACAAAGTAAAGTAAGAATATATATTAAATAGACTGGCATCAATTTGTGGTGACATAGTAGAGATGAATCGTTATAAGAACGAACGGGAAAAACCAACTCTGACCCCACATTAGGGTGGGCAGGTAGAAAGCTGGTGAGGGAAAAGGTCTAGTGTTGCTTCCATGACCGTACTAGCTTTCCACCTTCCCTCCCTAATGTGGGACTAGAGTTGGACTCCACCGTTCGTTCTTCTAACTGGATTGTTACCAAGCAAATAACGATGCCTTCTGTGGACCGTTACAGTATATTACATAAACAGCTGGCAAAAATTGATTGTTGTTGGTAAGTGAAATGAAATGATTCGTGTTTCTTTCAAAAGCTGAGAGTAAGAAATAAACGGATCATAAATTCTTAGGCCTCAAAATTGACTAACCTACACGATGCAATGGTGTTTGTACCATAGCAAAATACAATGCACATTTCAGAAGACAAGTTAAATTGTTTGGAACGTCACAGTTCAGAAACAATCGTTGTGTAGTTCTTCCAACCAAACGATGGCACGACTATGGGAGGGCACATGTGTCCTGTGTCGAGTAAGCTAGAAAACTCATCAAAGTGAGACGATGCTGACCGAGAGAGCGAAGCGAGCGTTGTACCTAGTAAACAAAATACTTTGTATCAGTCCCCATGGCAAACAAACTGTCCATACAAATTAAAACCATAGTTATCCTTGATATCACCTAAAACGGCTTTCATTTTGGATTCATCTCCATTAAAACTGCTAAGTGCTCTACATCATAGTTTGGAAGTGTAGTGCATTTATTTCACCCCTAGTTTAGCAACATGCCCGAATCAAAACTTGTTAAGGATTTCAGCAAAAAGTACTCACCATTCATGTAATGTCTGAAGTTCTGAAGTATTAATATCAAACCCCACCTTTACCTGACTGGCCGTCAGATTCACTATGTCTTCTGTACGGTAATGTTACAGTGAATGAGCGTGGGGCATAAAGGATAGCAAAGATCAATTGCTAGCCCTTCAGTGGGTTCGCGGCCATGCAGGTACTCACGGCAGTGACCAAGCTGACGACCTGGCTAGGCGTGCTGTAGGCTCGGATGCTTGAACACCTCCATCTGCTTCTGTCTCCACGATCAAGGCGCCCAAGGATTGCCGAGTGGTTCACTAGGTAGTGGAATGAGGAGTGGCGTGATGCGACAAGTGATCGGGATCTTTATCAGATTCATCTGGTCTGCAGTCGGTCATCGGCTCTGAGCGGACTCCCGGTGTCTGTTGCCAGGACTCTGTCGCGCCTTCGCACGAAGCACTCGCTCCTCCGGGCCCATCAGTTTCATCTGGGGTGGACAGACTCTCGTGTTTGTCTAGTCTGTCTTGTTGAGTTTACGCGAGAGTATTTCCTGCTTTTGCATCCCGTCTTTCGGCGGCATCTGTAGGCCCTGGCACCTTATTTCAGAGAACAGCATCCTGTCCTCTCTGGTGGTAATGCATCTCTCGGTAGGTTGAAGGCAGTAGCATGGTTTACACTCGCTTCAGGCACTCGGCCATGAGACGAGCTCTTCGTCTCATCATCGTCTCCCTCCTCCGCTCTGTGAACGGGGTTTGCAGCACTGTCCTTTATGCATGTCAGAATGTCTGTGTTGTGATACGAACCTGGTTTTATAGTTGTTACCAGGGTTGCCAAGGGTGTTTTCATGTGTTGTTATGACGGTGTCGAGGTTGTCGTCAAGTTTTTGTTCTAGATTAGATGCGGGATGAATGTTGTTGGACCGATTTCCCGTGTACTAAAATTAAAATTCAAGCAACGATTGCTTGAAGTACAATACTGTGTAGAAAGAACGACCGTTTTATAGCTAGGAAGATGCTCAGTTGTAACAATCAAACTCCCGCATCTAGTTTCATTGTTATGGTCGAAATGCTGTCAACCACAACAATGAAACTAGATGCGGGAGTTTTGTTGTTTGAAGCCCTAACCAGACTGGCTGCTCGCGGCTGCACGCCGACGTACTATGGTGTAAAAAAGACTTCAATATTTGTCCTTAACGTAACACCAACCACACGATTGCTGCAATGTTGACCTTGTGGGCACGTAGTTACGCATAGCTTCGCACGAAATTCTCTTCTGTCTGGAGAGGCCTTGATTGTTTTCTTGTTGGATTGTAAGCGCTGGGCTCAGTTCAGGCGCGTTGCCCTGAGGGCTGGTGCTACCCTGCCAGTGGTGTTAGGTGTCCTTACAGGGGTCGGGAATGCTAGGAACAATTTCCGGGCAGTTCTGAGGTTCTGCGCAGTGACCGGTCGTTTTGATGGTTAATGGAGTTCAATTGGGTTAATTTTGGGGGTGTTGTTGGCTGGCTTGTTACTTTCTTTGTGTAGTTTTTAAGTTAGTTTTTAAGTTAGTTTTTAGCCCTTTAGATGGAGTGAGTGGCTTCCAGGCCGTGTAAACTCCTGTAGGGTAAATAAAATAAAAAATTAATAATGGTCGGAATCGGTCAATAATCAAACTCTATGCTTCTAAGTTCATTGTTATGGCTTACCATTGTTACGGGTTGCAGTGAATATTTATGTCTGCGGCCTTGCAGTGCTGGAAACACCGGTTCTCGTCAGATCACCGAAGTTAAGCAGCATTGGCCCCAATTGATACTTGGTTGGGTGACCTCCTGAGAATCCATTCCGGCTGTTGCAGACATAAGGCCTTAGAGCTTCGTCGGGCAGATGTGGCGTGTCAAAGATCCTAGGTTTTCCGTTTGAATTTCTCCATATAAGTCGTCTCTCTCGTCATCTACTATGGGGTAGAAATGTCCAGAAGGGATTATCGCTTTCAATAGAAACCCACCTCGAGTTTTCATTGCTGCTGGAGTAGTTTGTTTTTTGGAAGACGAATAACGAGAGGCGTCATTTGGGTTAAATAAGTTAAATAAAAATTTGTGTTATTGTTCAAACCTATTCATCGTGTGATATCTGCATGGGCATAATACCGGAGAATGGTCTTGGTTCCTGAGGACAGAGAGCTCAGCCTCACTGCTAAAGGTTAGCTGAACTTACCGGTAACTGTGGCAAAAGTCTCTGCTGTACTTGCCGGTCAGCTTACTGTGAGATACCAAATTGGAACCATCAGCAGCTACGGGATGTAATCCAGGTTTTTTTCTGGACAGTGTGTCAACACAACAAGATTGGAGATATCCCGGTTCTAAACCCTGGGTTTGCCCTCCTTTCAGTGGACATTTTCTGTATAAACTAGTTTAATAATGAAAGCTGCTTTCCGCCCAACTTCCTCATCCCCATAGTTTCACTTCTAAAACAAATGTCAAATTCATGCTAATGGTTCTAGACACACGCTAGTGTGTCGCCGCCAAGTAACAGTAGATCATCCCATTGTAGACATCCGATTGTTAAAAATTGAGTGTTAATGATAAAAAGGCAGCTCACTAGCAGACATGTGTCTGTTAACTGTAAGCAACTGAAAGCATATTTTGGCATGTTGAGGATAAATCCTAATGCGACAGAAATGTTTCAAATTGTGGAAAATGTAAGGGGAAGGGTCAGAGATTAAGAAAAACTAAAATTTAAAGGATGACTGTCCACCAATCATAGAGAAAAAGATGCGTCAATAACGTTGTTTTTATGTTACTTTCTAGCTAGCTAGCTAATAAGATTTTTCCCATATTAAATCCCATAGACTTTTTGCTCATGGCTAGCGCAAAATTGAGAAGGCCTACGTACCTGAACTTTTACACCCTGATGCATTGTGATCTGAGGATGGTCCTTTTGTTGGTTTGGGGGTTGTAGGGGCCAGGACAAATGCGTGGGAGGGTTTTGAAATTCGCCACCAGCGAATTTAAATTTCGTTTCTTTTCCAAGTTGCAACCAAGGATTTTAAGCAACAATGGCTTGAACAATCAAGACTGGTCCTTAGATTAATTGTAAAAGCCTGGACGAACTAAAAAGGGAACTGTAACGAAGGACAAAATAAAAAAAACATTAACGTTGTCGTGGATTGCGTAAGAATAAAGGGATGCACGTTAGTTGATGGTTACGGAACAATACGAGCATACACGAGCTAATGGGTGTTTTGTTAATAACCCAAAAATAAAATGCTTCGCGTTCTGCTGTTTTAGTAACAGCAACCTTCGGGGATTTCTCCATGACTAAATGCGAACGAAATCTTGAAAAATTAAGGGGAAGGTGCAGGGATAAACAAAACAACTGAAAGGGATGCGCTGATTGAGTGAGCGAAGAGAACGAAATCAGCGATTGTTAGTCAGTGTGTGCAAAAATGGGATTGAAGCATCTTAAACAGACGGTGTAACCTTATGTACGTTCACAGTCCTATGAAAGTTGTGATATCCACCCAAAACCAAAACTGGTAGAAAAACCCACCAAGTTTCCAAAAACGATCGGCCTTTGAAGGTAGTGATAATAATAATAATAATAATAATAATAATAAGCTTTGTTGCTTGAGCAACAGGACAAGCAAGGACTGAATGGTCACTAACAGCAAGCCTAAACAAAAATCGCTTACA
>JAHWFP010230412.1:25101-81188 GCA_023313725.1 Lithobius niger | reverse complement strand
GGGGGGGGGGCGAGATAATGCCCTGCATAGGCCAAAGTCTATGCCATAACCGCTAAAGAAGCCTAGTAATCTCTTAAACTACTATGTTGGGCAGTGGCTGGCGGGGAATTTGCCAGGGTATTCTTTATGTCATCGACAAGATCAGTTTCTTCAGCAACTATACCAACTCAGCCATCGCTCAGCCATGATGACCACAGAAACTAAATGAAATTAATTAAAGTAGTGAAACGAAATTACCCGTAAATATTAGCCAAGTATTAAGAAAATTTAGGCACGCCTGTATTTCTTAGATTTTCCTGTTAATATTTACACAAGAAATAAATTTGAATTATCTGCATGACGCCATATTTTACCAGACTAGACTTCTTGTTCTTTCTATTTTAGCGCAGTATGATTTGCACTGCATGGTCTAAAATTTATTTAATTTCAGACTTGGATATCCGTTGTCATCTAGCAAACAGAACAATATTTGGAAAAAGGAAAGGGGTTGATATATTGTTCCGAATAGGTCTCATAGCCATTGAAAGCCTCATAGTTTCTTGCACTAGCACGGTGAGCTTAGACTGGAATGGACTTTGCTGTGGTCCCTTTCCAGTCGACGGCCAGATCCGCTTCTTCAGGTAACTAAGTTTAGCTTTACCACCACGCCCAGTTACAAAAATACATATAGTGCGATACTTGACTAGACTTCTTGTTCGTTCTACCTATCATCACGCAGTATGATTCGTAATGGTCTAAAATTTATTTTATTTCAAGATCGACAGTCATTGCATCTAGCGAGCAATCCCAATTTTTGGAAAAAGGAAACCAATTCCATTCTAGATTTGGGGTTTCGTTAACATCTTTGTGTTGTGTGGCGTGGTGGCATCAACGGCCACTAAACTGTAACTGAGGTTGGCGCTAATGACCTAGCTGTCGACATGCCATTAAGCCTCATTCCCCAACTACCGGGAACATTATTAATATTGTGCATTCGGTTGGAGTCACCCTAAAAAAGTCAAAGAGATGAACAGCAAATAACAAATTATAATGCTACACTTTACAGCTGTTATTTATGGCATGAAAGCGAGTATACTCAGGATCTAGAAGAATAAAAAAAAAAGAAATCAGCCAAACCTTTACAAGTTTAAATGAAATGTTGTGTAGGCTGTCATGCACAATCCTATAAAGTAGAGAAAAAGTAGACGAGAAATGCGGCGCTTTATATCTATAGTTGCAAACACAAGTAGCATTATACGACACTGCTGCAAAGAGTTTCTTGTGTGCATTTATAGTTTCTTTCCAAAGGTTTCCAAAGGTTTTCAAATCTTTCCAAAGGTTTTTCTTCCCATCAAGCAACATCTTTAGAATTATGCCTAGCATTCGTGGGTAACTTTAACTTATTATGATTTCGTCTTTCCCACTGCGATCCAAATGTGTTGGGAGAACTTTAAAAACAGGCACCCAGATTTTTGCAACATCAGCTGCTTAGAATCGATGGGTGGACGGGAAAATATTCTGCTGAATAATCGGTTGAATCTTTATAATAAACAATAAGTATAATAAGCAAACATATTGAAACACTGAAAGACTGAACAGGGATGGAGCCTGGAGACAGGATCTACCCTAGCAACACATTGGTTACGACAGGAAGTCCTGGGTTCGAGTTCCAGTCAGGGCAGTTATCTTTTCTTTCTTTCTTTCTCATATTAATGTATCTTGTGTTCCCACAAAGGCAAGTCCTTAATGCAGCCTGTTTCCTTCGTTTACCCTTTACGTGGTGATTTATTCTGTATTTCCAGCAAATTTAGTATTTATTTTTTATCTTTTAATTTTTTTCGATCCTTACATCAGCTGAAACAAACTGTTCGTAAAGAAGAAACGGCTTAATTCAAAGCCTTGTAAGAGAAAGAAAGTCTAGTAGCGTGGCAACCCCGGGGATTCGACCCGGGAAACCTTCCAACATAGCAGGTGTATGAGTTGATGTCCAGAATAGATCCCATAGCCGCTGAATGAGCTGGTAGTCTGTCACACTGCTCTGGTTGGCGAGAGTCCCCGTTCCATGTCATCGACCAGATCAGCCTCTTGAACAACTAGACTGAGCTCTGCCACTGCTCAGCCAACATGACTTATCGAAACGAATATAATAAAATTAATAAAACTATCTGTAAATAATTTTAATAAACAAATGTTGGCTCCATTGTGTTTCTTCATCTAGCATATTAATATTTTGAAGCATTAATTAAATTTTAATTACCTATATGATGCAATATTTTGTTATACAGGGCCAATATTAAAACATATTAATAATAGAAATAGATAGAAATATTAATAATTCATAATATTTTGTGATTACTATTGCATCCACTCAATTTTGTTTCGTAACTAATGTTGCAATCTCTTTCTGCGACTTTCATACAATAAGCACTATAATAGGACCAACAATGGCTTTTCCCCACTTATTGTTTAGACAAAATCTCATCGTTCCTTTGTTGCCATCCTGTCAACCATCACAACGATTTAACAATCATTTCTGAGAGCACTGTTGAAGCCCTCCGTATAAAGAAACGTGCGTTTTTTTTGCACAGTATTGTACACCTTTGGGCATAAAAAATGAGCGTTTTCGTTATACTGGGGTTTTAACAATGCCATTCAACAATGCCACTCTTTGGCATCAACAATGGAGAATTCCTTCCGCCTTCAACGACGTATGTTCTTATTTACAACAATGAAAACGTTTGCATTGTTGTCGGGTTACTTGAACCTCGATACAGTGCGATCATTTTTTATGCCCAAAGGTGTACCTATTGTTCTATGTGAAGACTGGAACTGAAATCCGTTAGGGTTAGCGCTTCCAAATTAGTCTAATCTAATCTGATCTGTAACTTATCTACTTGACGATCGTCTTTGGTTCTGCCTTTAAATTAACGCAACACGAAAGAGAAGTATTTTCCATTCTTATTAGACGTAGTGGTGGCATCATTTTCGGAAAGTTAAGTAGCAGCAGTGCCTTACAACTGTAGCGCCGGCTTCGAAGAAAGAAAGCAACCGCTTTCCATCACTGGCAATGGTGGGATGCCTATCTGAGCATTTTGTCTGTGGTGTTAGCAGCAGCCCTTAGGCTTACCTCCTTATAACATTTAAAATATCCAGTAAAAACACGAGATATTCTACGATTTTTTCTGGGAACTAAAGTGACCAGTATAGTGGGAATGGCTGGCTACTGCAGAACCGGTGAATTCTAGTAGATTTATTTTTAGACTCTTTTCTCCCAGAAAATATAGTGATTTTTTTGTTGTTGAAGAATTCTCCCTCGCCATTGTTTTTTTGTTTTGTTTTTCAAGTACGAGTCTTACGGCCCTGGCTGAACGAGTCTGGAAGTCTCTCAAACTTACCAGCACTGCTTGAATCCCGAAGACACTAAAGGAGGCTGGTAGTCTCTAACAATGGCCGACTACTGATCGAATCACATAGGCACTGAAGGAGGTTGGTAGTCTCTCACACTGCCCGGCATTGATCGAATCCCATAGGCGCTGAAGGAGTCTGTCAGTCTCTCAAACTGACCGACACTGATTGAATCCCATAGAGGCTGAAGGGGCTGCTAGTCTTTAACACTGGCTGGCACTGATTGAACCCCATAACCACTGTAGGAGGCTCGCAATCTCTCACATTGGCTGGTACTGACCGAATCTCATAGCTGATGAAGGAGGCAGGTAGTCTCTAACATTGGCTGGCACTGACTGGCGGAAACTTTGCCACAGCCCCCTTTTCAGTCACCGCCCGGATCAACTCCTTCAAATAACTCAGCTGAGCTCTACTATCTCTCAGCAATGATGAACAGTGAACACCCTATAAAATTTCGTGTAGTTCCCATCGCTAAGTTGCCTGTGAAACGTGAAAAGATGTAAACTACTATTTACGTTGGTATATTTTTTTTCTAAACCCATGAAAGCGTAGTCTCGCTATTCTCGTTTGAAACTTACTCGATTTGTTATTTGAATCAGTGATTTGTCTGACAGAATTCGTGGGAATCTATTCACCTGTTTTTGCCCCTTTTGTTATTCGCACGTTTATTTTCGTTTCACGCTTTCTACAAAGAAGTAGGGAGAAAATTGCAATGCTAACATCAAGTCCGTTAACGTTTCATTGATTTGCTATAAACCTCAACTGCAAACAACTGCAAGCAAACTCATGTAAGGGAGGAAGGGGCGTCGAAGTATCGATCATTAAAAATTCCAAGTTAAATATAAAACGCGTAATCAAAGTGCTGTAGCCAATTTAGTACCGTAGCAAGAATCGTACACAAAACCAACAAGACTGCCCGACAGTCAAAATAATAGCTTCACACGGTGAGGACAAAATCAATAAACCTTCCAAAATTCAAATCATCCGTATACGTGAAGCGCATGAAACCCACATAAAGTTAAACGAATGAAGAAAAAGAATTATTCAGTTTGGTCTCGCAGTGAGTATTTATCACTTCCGATAAATTTCACTTATGTCTTTGTTATTTTGTGCACACAGCTGCTCCATTTCGCACAGCTGAGTTTGGACTGGCAGTTAATGTGGCCATTGTTTCTTCTGGGCAACGACGCTGGAAGAACAATTGTTCCTTGCTATGACTACTGTCATTCGGGCGAGCGATTAGTAATTAGTAGTTTGTAATTAGTTATCTACCCCAAAACAAAACTTGTTAAGGAATCCCGCCAAGCTTTTCGGCCGTGTGAAGTCGTGATATCAAACGCCAAGCTCTTTCGCCAAGCTAATCCCACCGAGTAAAAGTTCGAAATATATGAAAGTTGCTTAATGCGCAATTTTCAATTATTTAATTTAACGTTTGAAGTATTAGTCGGTGGAATTAGCTAGGCGATAGAGTTTGGCGTTTGACATCACGACTTGCTGAAAAGCTCGGCGAGATTCCTTTACAAGTTTTGTTTTGGGGTAGATATCAGATTTTTTTGGTCCAAATTGATGAGACCAAAATTTTTTTCTTAGCAAGTATGAGATGGCAACTGTTCACCAGTCTCGTTTTTTTTTTGTTGGCTTTCGTTACATTTGAGCACAGCAGTCACCTTTTTGATATGATCAGTATTTTAGTATTGGTCAAAGGATTTTAGCGAGCGTTAACCGCACCCGGTCATCTGCCCGACGAAGCCCTAAGGCCCTATGTCTGCAACACCCGGAATGGATTCTCAGGAGGTCACCCACCCAAGTACCAATCGGGGCCAGTATTTTAGTATTGCAATATCTCCTTACAAATGCACGGATTTATTTGATGTTCAGTTTGGCATTGTTGCATAATAACAATGTTTAAAACAATGTAAAACGATCAATTTGGACGTTTGGAGGTCTCTAACCCCTGAACCGCTTGACCAATCAGAAAGGTCCATATCAAAACGAACCGAACGAACGAATCGCTTCTCAGCCGTTTGCTTCCTAGATTGTTCTGTTAAATAGGACATTTAGCCTTGGTGAGTCACTACCGGCTTTTAACTGCTGAATTATGGGATTGTGATTCCTTGTTGTTTATTTTCCTTATTGTTGTTCTACAATTTATATGATTGAAGTCCTCACTCGAGCAAAAATTTAAAAAAATAACATTTCCGTTCCTATGCAATTTTTTTCGACCAAACTTGGCCAGATAGTAGCTAAGTGAGTGCTGGTAAAAAATAGCATGACACCAAAAAAAAATAATAATAATAACACCAAACAAGTGATATCTGAAACAAAACCCACAAAAATAAAAGAACCTGCCACGTTTCAGCCAACCAAAGTAGTGATATCAGAACGAAAATAGCTGCCACCAACTTGCTACATTAGTTGCCAAACTAATCCCATCGACTATTAGATCGAAAGTTAAATGAAAAACTTGAATATTGCTACGGGTTGTAGCAATGGTCATAGGTTTTTCATTTAACCTTCGATCTAATAGTCGGTTGGGTTAGCTTGGCAACTAATGTAGCAACTTAGTGGCAGCTATTATTGTTCTGATATCACTACTTTCGCTGGCTGAAACTTGGCGAGTTCTTTCACCTTTGTGGGTTTTGTTACAGATTGATCAACTGAAGCAGTAGTAAGAAAGAGCACCAGATGTAGAAATCACATCAAAATAAAAATTGATTGAAGGAGACCGCCAAGTTGTGCGGAATGGTTCGACCAGGAGTGAATAAATGTAGCACACGTCCACATGGGAGTATGCATGCTGTAACTCTTGCATTGTATTCCACCGATTGCATTAGGCCCGTCTAAGACGGAAGTAGCCAGTTGATTTAACATCGCAAAAATCTTATTTTGGCAAAGCAGTACGCTTTAACTTCCGGGCACGTGCAAGAACCGGAGACACACGCATTTCTACTTCAGTTGGCCTTGGCTCGAGAAACAAAATGCCTTCCTTGTTTTAACTTCGTTTAAACGCTGGTTCATGGATATTGACACATGCTTGGGCCATTCATAGTACAAGGAAGAATATTTTTCACACATTTATGAGGAAAAAACCTAAGTAGAGTATATTTTACGCAAAACTTGCGTGAAGCCATCTAAGTGGGAAGAAATCCAACCGTTGTTGAAGCGAGTCAGCTAGGTGGATTAGAAGTTTTTTCCTCCTCATTAAAATGTATTATCTTATTATTATAATTAATTTTATCGAGATTGAGAAGAAAGGGAATATCCTTGAAGTCTGATGGTTTCCATTCCATGTAGATACTTGGTTTATGGTGGAAAACAAAACGCAGCTATGCTCGAATCCGAAGTTTGAAACGGTGACAACAACCAAAATCAGTCAGCTATTTGTACAGTTGTTTAGAAGTGTTAGATTAGGGTAGTGACAGTTCACTTAAGAATGTGTGAGATTAATAATGGAAGGGATTGTCCTTGGAACTTTGCGTTGAAGCGTAGGAGATTGCAGGGTCATTATAAATTTGAGTTCCCAAAATTTTGCGTGATTGAAAAGTTCAGGAATGAGCAATCAGGAGCAGTCACTGTTGAAGGCTTTGGAGAGCCCATTCCGGAAGGCTGACACGGGACAAGATAAGAGGGTCAGTGTTGAAGGACGTGTGACGAACGAGAGGCTGTATCCCTTCGCACGGGCACGGCAAAGGGTGCAAAGAAGAGTGCAGGTTCTTGTGTTTGAAACAAAGCGCATTTCAGGTTTCGATGGCGTGAATTTTGGGGCGTTGTCCCATTGCCAGACCTGTCGGGCTAAAGATTGGTCTTCCGGCATGGCTTGGTTTGCACTAGTGTGCAGGGCTGGAGAATTGTAGAAGTAGAAAATGGACGTGGCTCATAGCTTACAGCGTGGCTGTCAACACGGCCTTGAAGGAGTGGAGTGAAATCTTGAGTCGTGTTTGTTTGTCCGATGATGAAAGCTTATGTTTTGATGGTGCACGAAGAGGTGGTTGGGGGTGATGTTTCCTAAAAATTGGCCTTTTCCCAGAGAGGGGAAGGCGTGAGAGTCTCCGGAATTTAGCGTCAGCTAATTCACTTTACGACGAAGTTTGGTGTTGAGTTCCAATAAAATGGCGATGTTAGTCCGTTGTGTCATGATGATTTTTTCTGTGCTGGAGATTTATGCTTTCGTAGCAGCAAATTCCGTGGAGATTGGAGAACAGTTTTTCCTTGGTTCGTGCTTCTTTCTGGCGTGAACGTCCAGACCCAGAGAAAAGACGGTTGGGAAAGGTAAACCCTAAACAACGCTTTTGCCTTCGCAGCCATCAAGACAACTAGAAGCTGGGTGTTGGAATCCGGAGGTAGGATTCCTTCATGAGTTGACGTTGCTGAAGAGAAAACTGGTGATTGAGAGTTCCCGAAACCGGTTGTGACGGCCTTCTGCATAGTAAGGGTAGTTGGTGAAGGCAGGAGAAGGGTCGATGTCTTTGTTGAAACAGGCGGGATGTTCATTGGAGTCGTAGGTGATTTCGCAGATGATTATGAACGTTCTTTTGTTCCTACGTTGTTGAGATCGTTTTGCAGCATCAGTGTCGTTTTTCACAATGACGGCTCAGTCGTGTGGGAGGATTTCTGGAGGGGTAGGTTGCGAAGGATATGCTCAGTGGAAGCGTCCAAATTTGATGTAGTCCCGGGAGCGATGTCCCGCAGGAGCAAGGTGGAGTTGAGAAGGGCTCTGGTGAACCAGTGAAGCTGTGGCGTATGGCATTTTCTTGAAAAGTTCAGAAATTAAAAGGTGAAGGTGCTTGATGTTGCGTTTGCTTTGTTCGAGAGCTCTCGCACAGTGCATTCATTGCAGGTGCAAGGACATCAGCCTAAGAGGCGGCGCGGAGGCCTAGGCGAAGAATCCTGTCATATTCCAAGAATTGCAGTTGGAGCATCAGCACGTTTTGGGATGAACGTTGCTGTTCCAAAATCCATTTTAGATTCAGTTGCTTAGAATTTCGGATTGTGAGAAGTGCGGTGGAATGGCCGATCCGAGTTTGTTGCTTGTTGTTTCTTTCCCTTAATCCAAAGCCGAATGCAGTTGTAAGTCCTCGGTTCTTCGGAGGGAGGAGCTGGGTCAGGTTCGTAGAAAAAACCTTGGGAACGCCGGCTTCCACGGCATTAAGGAGGTCGAAAATTAGGATGGCCGAGGGATGCAGTGTCAGCTTGAAGGGAGTCTTCATAGGGGTAAGAGGTTGATGCTCAAGGTTTACTAGTGGTAAGGTGCGCTGGCATACTGCAAGGGCCGAGGCTGAGTCAAGACCATTATCAGGGTGGAGGACGGCATTAGCAGACCCTGAAGGACGAGTGACGAGGTGCGTTTCCTCATGCTTGGTGAAGGTGGAGATAAAGGGATTCGATTTCCTCTTGTGGGAATCGTTGTCCGAGGATGCAACCCAGTCGTGGGTAGAGGCGGTTGAGGACTAGATGAGAATTGAAGAAGGGTCAGAGATGAATGTTGCTAGGGAACCAAGACGAGCAGGGTGTGCGGTGGTCCGCAATCGAGGTGTTAAGGAGCCGATCCAAGGATGGGCCAAACGTGGTCGGAGTTGCAAGCGGGCTTGTTGACTACGAACGGTAACATGATGGGAAGATGACGAGCATAGTCCTTCATGGTAGGTATTTAGACGGATTCAAAGGCGAAGACAACTAAAGTAGGCGAGCGGCGACCGTTGGGACGGATACCAGTTGTTCCAGGTGGATGCATGTTGCGGTTCAAGTTGGCCGGATTCGATGTGGGTTGACGATTGAGCTGTACCGCTGGCCTTAGCTTGTGTCATGATAGGAGGGAAGACAGTAGACTAAAGATGAAAGTCATTGTAGAGTCGTAGTCGCCGGGGTAAAGCAAGGTGATTGTACAATGCCAATCCATGTGTGGAACAAAGGTGGCCGAACGGCCGAGAACATTCATGAGGGTGGTTGAGGCGTAAGCAGGCAGGCAGATTCGAAAAAGTACGTTCTTCAGAGGTGAAAGCGCTAGAATGAAGGTTATTAATGGCCTTACAGTGTGATCAGAACGGGATCGGAGAATTGCCGAGTCATCGTTAGCTTGAAGCGAACCAGAAGGAGGGTTGTAAATGGTAGGCTGATAAACAAACTCGGAGACGTCGAATGGCAGGGAGCCACGAATGCAACAAATCGGGGTAGCAGCGACATGCGGGCTGAACATCGATGAACGAAGTACGGCTTGTGAAGAATGAGTGGTGCGGACGGTAAGGGCTTGTGAATGACGACCGGTCCAGTAAATGACGAGCGGTGGGCGAATGATGCACGGGCGTGTAGTTGGTGATGGACTTGAAGGATGGCTAGGCCTGCGGTCGACGAACGTAAGTGAGCGGCAAATGGGTGCACGAACGCAACTGGGCTTGAGCGGCGAGCGGGCTGGCAAACGACGAACGGAGCCACAAACGATGAAGGGGTGAGTTTGAGTGGTGAACAGCAGTTGGTTGCTGGATGGGTAGCGTAGGGACGCCGGCGAACGGGCTGGGTTGGCGGACGACGAACAGGACAGAGAACGACGAACGGGCACTGAACGTGGGGGTCCTTTGAGTAGAGAACAGGCTGCGAACGACGAACGGAGCAGTGAACGACGAACGGAGCAGCGAACAATGAACGGGAGCACGGAGGTAAATGGGCCTAAATGGAGAACAGGCTGCCACCGAAGGTATGGAGGGAGAGACGACATCAGATCGACTAGTCAGGAGGAACGAGCAAGGGCTTGTTGATGATGAGGGTCGGGAGGAACCAAGACGGCGTGTTGTGACGAGTGCTGAACTGGCTAACGATGAGCGATGCCATGAGCTTCAACGATCGGCGAACGACGAACGGGGACGACAAGACGATGAGCTTCAAGGATTGACGAACGGTGATCGGAAATGGCGAATGAGACGATGAGCCTCAGGGATTGACGAACGGTGATCGGAAATGGCGAATGAGACGATGAGCCTCAGGGATTGACGAACGGCTAACAGCGAACAGGAACGACGAACCAGACGATGAGCCTCAAGGATTGACGAACAGCGAACGGGAACGACGAACCAGACGATGAGCCTCAAGGATTGACGAACAGCAAACGGGAATGACGAACGGAAACGGCGAACGAGACGATAAGCTTCAAGAATTGCCCAACGGCGAACGGGAACGACGAACGACGACGAGCCTCAAGGATTGACGAATGCCGAACAACGAACGGGTACGACGAACGGGAACGACGCATGATGCAATGAGCTTCAACAATGCGATGAGCTTCCAAGTACGACGAACGGGAACGGCGAACGAGCGATGGCTTCGTGGATTGACGAATGGCGAATGGCGAACAGGAACGACGAACGATGTGTTGAGCTTCAAGAGCGACGAACGTCAAACGGGAACGGCGAACAATGTGATGGTTTACGAGACCAACGAACGGCGAACGGGAACAACGAACGATACGGTGAGCTTCAAAGGCCGACAGACGGCTAGCGGGAATGACGAATGGTACGATGAGCTTCAAAGACTGCTGGACGGCGACGGGAGCAGCGAACGGTGCGATGAGCTTTAAAGACTGGCGACCGGGAACGAAGAACGATACGGTGAGCCTCAGGGATTGACAAACAGTGAACGGCGAACGACGAATGAGAACGAAGAATGATGCGATGAGCTTCAAGAACGACGCACGACGAACGGGAACGACGAACGGCGAACGAAAAAAAAGATGACAGGTAACAAGAGCGAAGCGACCGTGACGATTGCGTGGAGGAAAAGAGATGGCAGCTGGCTTGTCCATGCGCCATTTATAGGAGGCCTGCGCACCCTACGCATGCGCAGTGGGTGTGCGAACTGGGCGTATCTACGTTTTTATTTCCTCCAGGGTAACAGGCACTCAGGAACTGAATGCAAGAAATTTACAGGTAGTGTATTTTTCCTTCCCCAGCAACTAGAAACGTAAAATTTACACAGAACTTTTATTTTGCGAATATTTCAATGGAATATGTCATATTCGAATCTGCTCTTAACGAACGAATATTTGAATATTCGTCCGACCCCTAGGACTGACTTTTCTCCACCTGCAATCTGTGCTAGTTTCGGGTACACGCTTCCTCCCGTGGCCAAGTTTTTCACATAGTTTTAAGTGAAGATCTCAAGAGCGAGTGACCCAAGTTCGAAGTAGAGTCACTAGCTGCTGGGGCAAGACATTTGTGCACGGTAATATAAACGGATATGAAGTGGAAACCATATTTTGGCGCAAAAATGGGCAAGTTAATTATGGGAATTTAATAAAATAAAAGTGAAAAGGCCATCAAATAATTAGAGCAATGTTTGGAATAAAAAGATACTAAAAGGTATCAGTGCAGTTAATGGTCAAATTTGATGCTTTACTTTCAGAATTGGACGTGACGTATTAGGCTTAAATAGCGTTTAACATCAGCGCTAATGATAAGACGATATAAAAGAATATATGCGGTAAATTGTGAAACGAAGGTTCAAAGATGGTGCGTAATAATAAACGTAGTTATGTAAGAAGGGCTGAGTATAAGCAGACCCCTTCTCATAATTACAACATTAAGCATCAAACGAATTCGCATTAAACGAGCTTAAGGCATAGTTTAACTGATTCGAAGTCAAAACAGCAAAGGCGCAACAATAAACTTTCCTGTAAGGTTTCAGATACTGTAGAGTTGTTGTACTGTTTAGTTCACGTGAAACCTTACTGCTGTATTCAAATGTTTTTACCAATTTTATTTTTGCACACGATACTTCAGCTAATAATTGGTGCATTCGACTTGGCAACACGACATCGCTGGAAAATGCTTCAAACCTAATCGTCTTAGTGGGCTTACCACAGCTCTACAGATAATTGAGGGTTCGTGAGAGGCTTTGAAAACCTAGAAATCCCCTGGAAAGTAATAATGTAATTGCATGCCTGGAAAAGGGCTTTGAAAATCTTGAAAAATGATATATGTATCAGCAGTAGGGTATCGAATGGAAAGTAGATGACGTGACTGAAGAACACTGACAAAATTTAGCCAAAAAAAAGTAGTCGAATGTGTAACCTTAGATTTTTCTTCCTTTGTTTGGGCACGAAAAGTTTGGAAAGTTGGGCTCTGACTTTAATTGTATTTACGTGTGTAATGGTTGGATACAGCAGTATGGTTTCAAACGAGTTCGTTTTTGTTTACTAATTCATGCTACTTTGGCATACCATGCAATTTAGATTAGCGTCTTTTAATGTTTTGTATGTTTACCAATTACGGTTTGCATAACCAATAACGAAACAAACCCTTTAAATCTTCAGTCTAAGTCTTACGTCTTGCGTCTATTTGTACTCGTTGCAAATGCACTGAATTTCGCTCGCTCATTCAGTGGAAGTCTTTCTTTTGGTTTGTCCGCAGCTTTCTATTAGCAGTCTTGTTCGTTATTTGTAATATAGGACGGCAAGCTAAATGTGCAACGGGCATTTTAGCTTAACACGGGAGAGTGACGTGAAAACATTATCATATCAAAAACCAGAACTGGTAAAAGGGGCCGCCAAGTTCCGAACGGTTCGGCCCATCAAAGGAGTGATATCAACACACCAAAACACTCGCCAAGTTAATCGCACCGCTTAATAATTCGAAGGTTAAATGAAAACTAGAACATTGCTACTTTCGGTAGCAATGTTTAAGTTTTCATTTAAGGTCCAAAGTATTACTCGGTGCGATTAAGTTGGTGAATGTTTTGGTGTGTTGATATCACTCCTTTGAAGGGCCGAACCATTCGGAACTTGGCGGCCTCTTTTACCAGTTTTGGTTTTTGATATGATATCACTCCTTTTTTTAATTGTATATTGACTCAACTCCACTACCGTGCAGATGAGTAATAAAGTGCCACGTCAACAAGAAAGTGGTTTTCAACACTTTGCTACTACCTTTTGCCTAAAGGCCGAACCATTCTCAACTTATTTGTCACCTCTTAATTGGCTTTTGGTTTGGTTTTAATTGTGTTGTAATTTGTTGTATTTAGTTAGTTTTGGTGTGTTGATATCACTCCTTTGAAGGGCCGAACCACTCTCAACTTGGTGGCCTCCTTACCAGTTTTTGGCTTTGTTTATTTTGCTTTGTTTTTAGAGATGATTTATTTTTCGTGAATTGGACGTGAATACAATTTCTTTGCAACGTTATTTAGATTTATTGTGATACACTAGTGTGTGCCTAGGCACGTACGTCAGTATACACGTTCTCATTGTCGGAACTTTGGCCGTCGAATGAGAGACGACGCCGACAATACTAACAATGGTTATAACAATATTTTCGTACTTACGCGCCCTCCCACGCCATCCCTGTTACGCCCCCAGGCTCCAAACCATAAAAGGTACGCAGTTCATATTGTAGTGCACCCATTCGTCCAATTTCATAGCTGGAAGTTTTCCCGTTATCTCGGAATCGAAGAATAATCACCCTATGGGATTCAACATGGGAATGAGCGGACTAGGCAGTAACACATTTTCAACGTTATTGAGGGGCAGATTTTGCATTGAAAGCAGCATAGCTGGCGTTTAAACATGAGTTAATTTTTGTCAGGTGGGTCATTGCTCTATATTTCAACACAATTTAAGCTTTTGTACCGCATTATTATTTTTCCCCAAGTACCTGAAATGTGCCCAACTATGTTTCAAGATATAAGACACTGACGCAATGGCGTCGCGCTACAATGGCTTACAACCTTGACAGTTGAATTGATGTGATGTTTGTTGTGGTGTTTGTTGCCTAACTTGGTGCGATACACTAGCGTGTGTCTAGATATAAATCTCTTTGTAATAAGGATAAAGCTTCCTCTTCACGTGACGGTGAATTGTTGGCACACCAGCATTGTTAGCATTTGCTTTTAATCTTCAGTAGGAGGCTTTGCGATTGTGTAGTGATGGTCTAGGTGTTGTAATGGTCTAGGTGGTAGGTTCTTGGCGTATGATTGTATCCTACCCTTTGTAGTAGGGCACATGGCGAAAGGTCGAGGTCCTGGAAAAAAGTTCAATTCAATTCAATCTTCAGTAGGATAGACTGAACGCATGGCTTGGAGGCCGCATCTTGGCTCAGTAAAGAATCAATCAATCAATCAATCAATCAATCTTCAGTCTACATCTTGCAGCTGGCTTTTGCTATCTGGCATTGTTGCAAATTAAACAATGTTTAAAACAATATGAATCAATCAGTCTAGTGGTTTAGAGCTCCATGACCCGCGAACCACTTGACCAATTAGAAAAGGCTTTATGGAAAGGACACATCTACAGAGCAATACCTGTTAAATGAGCTAAGAACCCGCTTTATAATACAAATAGTTTGATCTGTAGAGAGCGTAGCAGAAACGAGTCGTGAAGTGCAAGAAGCCAAAAATTAAAATCACGATTCCAGCTCAAGCCCAGATCTCCGATGTGTCACATCGGAAATTAATAAAAGTTGGTACACGTGTTGGCCAACTCCCACAACGCTCATATACCAAATTTCAGTGGAAAATGTTGAAAGACGACGGAGAAATTAAGAATCGAAAGTTCGGCTTTAACATGGGAGACCGGGGTCAAACCTTACAGTAAAGGCTACTGCCTTTACTAATATTATTTATGCAGGAAGAAAAATTTACATGTTTACAAAAATATTTCGAAAAACGGCGTCTTCGTTACGGTGATTTTGCAGTTACGGGAGGCTTCGGTTTTTTGTATTTAAAAAATCGTAGGAACGGAATTTTAATGTTCTGTTTTCGCAGAATGAAGGAGAAAATTCAAATTGGTCTGGGGTGAAGATAGAAGACGATTGAGTTTTATTTAAATAGGAGTTGGGCTTAGTACGTGGAATAAGCAGAAAAATATTTCACTTCCGGATACCAGCATTAAACTTTAGGTGTTGAATAAATACATATCAAAGGCTGCAATTAAATCAGCAGGGAGACAACCTCAGAAACGATTATGTCACGTGCAGTGACGTCATCAAAATGGCCACCAAGCAGATTCTTTAAAGACGCATATCTCAGATACTACTGGACGGATTTTTATGAAACAGGTCTCATTTTAAAGCTAAAATTTGTATCTGTAATCAAGGTGTCTACATATTTTGCTATAAATACAATAGTTTTCGTTTTATTCCTGAAATTTAAGATTTTTCCATATTTCTTGTAATTTCCTTTATTTGCTACTGCCAAAAGTAAATCTTGACCCAAAATTAAATGTTACATTGTTGAAAAATCACTACAATTCCAGAATGGGTGTTATGGTATGCTTACATATTAATTAGGCTAATTAGTAGCAGTTCATTAAGTAAACAATGAACGGTATACAAATAATAATGTTCAGGTTCAGGTTGATTTTATTTTGAGATCTAAAGGCCCTTGAAGCCATACACTCACCCTATTACCTTAACCTAACTTATGCTATACATTCCGTGACAGCTCTAAACACAGCAAACAGGGCCTTCCATACTGTGCAGATGTACTGTGCAACCTCCATCATCACTTATAGAAACCCTTGTAAACCACAACGCTCTGAAAAAACGATCTCCACTGTGCACACAGTCCAACAACCCAATAGTTATTGCAGAATTCCACACCAGGGGACCGACACATAACCGTCTCCGTCTTAACCTCACTGTTCACAAGTAACCGTACTCTGCTACACAACGCAATACCCCTGTGCTAGCCCTGACCACTATGGAATGCCGGGAGAGGGGGGAACAACAGGTGAGTTAACAGAAAACCGCTGCCTACTACCCAAAACGACCTGTTGCCTTGCAGAATCCCAATGTTCTAAATCTAAAATACCCCACCCTTCCCTTCTGCGCGTGAGGTGGGACTCCCTGGACCACTGCCATAGGGTCGTCCCCGTCATGAAAGACAAAGCGTCCCTGCGCTTGCCGAAGCGGACAAACAAACAGAAAATGAGCCACCGTTTCATTTGACATGCCACACCTACACAGAGAAGTCTGTGCCCAACCCAGACGAAACAGGTGCACCCATTTATGAATACTATTTATTCACAACAAAGAAATTACATTAGCAACTTTACTTTGAATATAATGGTTGGGTAAAGTGTTAACGCTAACGGTATGGTTTGGTTATTAGGTTATGTTAGCTCATTAGGTTTAGTTAAGTATTTACCTGTATTACAATGGTTAAGATTTAAATGTATCCCACTAAAAAACGTAAACTATGAGATGTTCAACATTTGGAAGTCGTGTCAATTTAATCAGTTCCTGTCATTATTCATCCATTCTTGAACAATGACCTTCGCATGTACACGAAAGAGTACATCAGAGTCCAGCTTTCACACAGTGGCACTGTGTAGATTGTTCCTTGCACCAGTTCCTGGCAATGTTTGCTTATGTCTGGAAGTATACTTCAAAGAGTTGTGAACCTGTACCATCCATCTGTCTTCTCTTCCCACTGAGATGCATCCGAAATCTGAGGATTCGGTGGTCTACGTCTGCCTTCAAATAAAGCTGACATTGTAACTGGTGTACACAAAAAACCTGCAGCTCACTGCACCTGCTCGAATGCCAGTTGCATCAGCCTTAATCATTGATTTGCCTTGTACACATGTTGACACCAAGAAAAAATATAATTTCACCAATACATTGAGGCGTCATAAGTCCTTACAAAAAAGATGAGATTAGAAACCGTTAGTAAAATGGATATTGTATTTGACAAGTATATCAATAGAAGTTTAAAGTCGCAAACTTGCAAGTCCAGGGGTTCTGGTAAAAGGATAGCCGTCACACCTGGAGTGAAGGTCCCACACAATTTTAAACAGTCTTTAACCGAAGATAGGAATAAAGAGGAACTCCTCATATGTTGGCAACTAATCTAGTTTCAATAGTAAGCCCTGGCAAAGAATTATTTTGCATTTACAAGGATAAAGTGTTGTCATCAACTGGAGAATAGAATATAGCCTCAATGTCACCATCATCACATGAAGATGATGATGGAAGGCGGCTTCTGCACGCATCGGATGCTGCTTCTGCATGCATCGGACGCTGCTATACATGGACGCTGCAAAGTTCGTATTAAAACGGTAGATTCGGACCTGGTTTCCAAAGATTTATTTGCATTTCCACGCATCACAGAAACTGAAGAACCGTGGCTTGAGTTTGGCTTGAGAACTTGCAATATTTGCCTAATCATGAATTATCTTCTAATCTTCCCAGTGATGTATCAGAGTTGATTCCTTTCGTTCTTTCTTCTTTTCTGGGTGTGAAACAGTGTCGTTATTTTCTGGTATTGGGGAAAAAATTGCAAGGAAAACATGGATATCCTTTCGTGATGGTGACTTTGCTCCCCAAAAAATTTCTAATGTCAAAAGCAAACAGTTACACATGAACACAGGATACAATGCCAGCTTTAAATGAAGGCATACGTATATCACCAAATACTCAGATTCAAGATACATCTCAGATTGGAGGGAAAACTGATGATGGCACAGGTTCAGACCAATGTGGACCACACTTCTGGTAGTGAGCAAACATTGCCAGGAACTAGTTACGCGTAAGATCAAGGAACGATGTACACAGTGCCAGTGTTTAAAAAAAATGGACTCAGGTGCACTGCACCCTTTTGTGTACATGCGAAGGTCATTATTCAAGAACGGCTGAATAATGATAAGAACCAATTATTGTATTTACATGACTTACAAATGTTGAACATCTCATAGTTTAGGTTTTTTTAGTGGGAAACACTTAAATCTTAACTAATGTAATACAAGTAAATACTTAGCCTAACCTAATAACCTAACCAGATCGTTAGCATAAACACTTTACCCAACTATTGTATTCAAAGTAAAGTTGCTAATGTAATTTCTTTGTTGAGAATAAATAGTATTCATAAATGATAATGATTATTATTAGGAAATTGTTCATTATTTACTTATACACTTAAACATAAAGACATTAATTACAAGTATACTAATGAATATGTAAGCATACCATAACACCCATTCTGTAATTATAGTGATTAAAAAGCTATTTTCAGCAATGGAATATTTAATCTTGGGTAAATATTTCGTTTTGGCAGTAGCAAATAAAGGAAATTAGGAGAAATATGGAAAAAAAAACTCAAATTTCAAGAATAAAACGAAAACTATTATATTTATAGCAAAATATGTAGACACCTTGATTACAAATACAAACTTTAGCTTTAAAATGAGACCTGTTTCATTAAAATCCGTTCAGTAGTTTCTGAGATATGCGACTTCAAATAATCAGCTTGGTGGCCATTTTGATGACGTCACTACACGTAACGTAATCGTTTCTGAGGTTGTCTCCTGACTGATTTATAGCTTTTGACATGTATTTATTCCACACCTAAAGCTTGAAGCTGGTATCCGGAAGTGAAATATTTTAAGGGTTTTTGTTGCTTATTCCACGTACTAGCTGCCGCTCCTCTTTGGTGAAGAGCGCTGTCTTCTTTACCCAGGATTCCGTATCAACGAATGAATAAAGCGTAGAATCGTGTTGGTGACTCCTCCTTCATGCCACTCCTGGTTCTTCCTTTCAAAGGAGATTAGCAGATTAAAATATTCAAAGATTAAATGAAAAATCTCAATATTATTACATTTCGTGCCTTGCCACATTACGGTAATAATTTGACGATACCAGTATAAAGCAGTGACACGACATAGTATTATTGTGTCTAACTCTATGCTGGAGCCTTAAAGAGTTAGCTGCAAGGGGCACTGCAGAGAGAAACAGAAGGGCGTCATACTAAAGCCCATGCTGTGAAGAGTGATTTCTTAAATCTAAGACGCGCGATTTTTGTTGTTGGAGAAAACAACGTTATTTTAAGCCTAAGAAATCCCCTCATCCATTGTTTTTCCCTCCATTTTTATGTAGTGCACCTTGCAGTTATATGGCCTCCAAAACCAATACTGGTGCCAAACTGGTGGCAAATGTCACTGCTCTATACTTGGGGAGTAAAAATAACAAGCGATATTGACTTAAGCAGTATTTATAATCTAAAGATTAAAGCTTAAAGGCGGGTAACCACCAAACAAAAGTTTGCAGCATCTGGTGCTACCAAGTTCTCCGTAGCACTTGCTCACTGCAAGCAAATAAATGCATAAAGAAATATCTTTTAACACAACAAACAAGCCACGTGCCTCCGTAATTATTAAGTAAAAATTTGGTACGTCCTCGTTCTGCACCGGGAAGCAAGCTATAAAGATTAACGATAGCATCACATTAGAATGTAAAGAATCTATGTGGCGCCATGTAGTGGCAGTAATATCGTTAAGTTTTATAGCTTGCTCCAAGATGCACGAGGACGTAACAAATTTTTACTCATTAATTAAAGAGAGACGTGGCTTGTTTGTTGTGTTAAAATATATTTCTTTGTGATCTATGGGAGCAAGCGCTAGAGAGAACTACATAGCACTAAATGGCGCTAGATGCTGCAGATTTTCATTTGATGGCAACACGCCTTTATCTACGAGTATGAAGTAATCTATTTGCCTTAAGATAGCGTTAATTGCTTCTTCCGATGCCGTAGAAAAATCGAAACGCCACTCAGCTGCCCTGCAGCCAGCTATAGCCTAACTCTTTAGTTTCCTCGTTCGTTTTCCCTTAGATCAATCCACCCAAAACCAAAACTGGTAGAAAAACCAGCCAAGTTTCCAAAAACGGTCGGCCTTTGAAGGTATTGATATCATTCAACCAGGGAAAGGCCACGAAGGTCAATCCTATTAGCCAAGTCAATCGCACCGACTAATAGTTCGAAAGTTAAAAAAAAAAATTTAAGATTGCTACTCGCTGTAGCAATCTTCAAGATTTCATTTAACGTCCAAAGTATTACTGGCTGCGATTAACTTGGCTAATATGATTGACTTTGGCGGCCTTTCCCTGGTTGAATGATATCACTACCTTTAAAGGCCGACCGTTTTTGGAAACTTGGCGGGTTTTTCTACCAATTTTGGTTTTGGGTGGATATCACATCTTTCATAGGACTGTGAACGTACATAAGGTTACACCGTCTGTTTAAGATGCTTCAATCCCATTTTTGCACACTGGCTAACAATCGCTGATTTCGTTCGCTTCGCTCACTCAATCAGTGCATCCCCTTCAGTTGTTTTGTTTATCCCTGCACCTTCCCCTTAACTTTTCAAGATTTCGTTGATATTTAGTCATGCAGAAACCCTCGAAGTTCGCTGTTACTAAAACAGCAGAACGCGAAGCATTTTATTCTTGGGTTATTAACAAAAACCCCGTTAGCTCGTGGATGCTCATATTGTTGCATAACCTCCATCTAACGTTCATCCTTTTATTCTTACGCAATCAACGGCAACGTTAATGTTTCCTTATTTTGTCCTTCGTTACAGTTCAGTTTTTAGTTCGTCCAGGCTTTTACAATAAATCTAAAGACCAGTGTTTATTGTTCAAGACATTGTTGCTAGAAATCTTTGGTTGCAACTTGGAAAAGAAACGAAATTTAAATTCACTGGTGGCGAATTTCAAAACCCTCCCACGCATTTGTTCTGACCCCTACAACTCTCAAGCCAACAAAAGGACCATGCTCAGAACGCCAAGCATCCTTGTGCCAAAATTCAGCTACGTAGGCCTTCTCAATTGTGCGCTTGCCACGAGCAAAAAGTATTTAACATGGTAAAAATCTTATTAGCTAGCTAGACAGCTGGCTAGCTAGCTAACTATCTAGACAGTAACATAAAAACAACGTTATTGACGCATCTTTTTCTCTATGATTGGTGGACACTCATCCTTTAATTTTAGTTTTTCTTAATCTCTGACCCTTCCCCTTACACTTTCCACAATTTGAAACATTTCTGTCGCATTGGGATTTATCCTCAACATGCCATAATATGCTTTCAGATGCTTACAGTTAACAGACACATGTCTGCTAGTGAGCCGCCTTTATGTCTTTATTGAGCTTAACAGGTCTACAATACCACTCGCTCATGTAAACTAAACTTAATACAATCCTAACCTAAGTTAATCCTAAGCAATTATCAACGAGAACAGAAACCATAATAAGTTCAAGAGTCAATGATACAGTAAAGTCAAAAGAAAAATACCAGATGGCGAGGACGGCGAGTAACCACAGAAAAGCAAGAACCCAAAACCAAATTAGTCAAAACGCCCTGTTGCTTTACAAAAAGAGAGAACCGTCCTAAGAGAGTGACGTGCACTCGTCAGATACAGTGGCACTCCGAGGACTGCCCGTAAGGATACATCCCTAAGATTTGATGGCAAACGCAGCTGTGCAACCCAAAGTGGGCATGAAAACAAGAAATGTGTCACCGTCTCTTCACCGAGGCCACAGACACAGACAGGGGTATTGCACCACCCCAGACGAAAAAGGTGTGCCCGAAGCTGTATGTGACCAGTCCTTAACCTAGAGATCAAGCCCGAATCCCTTCGTGACACACTACTCAATACCACAGGAACTGAAGTAGTAGGGTGTAAGTCAAAGAGGCCACGGCCGGTCGCACCTGCTTCCCATCTAGCTTGCCACTGCCTCCTAGACAGTGCATAGACCACTGGACGGAGATCTCTTGGACCCACTGTGAAATAAAGCTGGTTAACACGTGACTCATATCCATACCTGGCAAGACCATCAGCTACCTCATTCCCATGGATGACAGCATGCCCCTTAACCCAGAGAATAGAAACAGTGACCCCACATTGCGTCGCAGAGAAGATCTTCCACCCAATTTCCATTACAATTGGGTGCGAAACCTCCATAGAACGGAAACATTGGCCAAGAAAACCTAAGCTAGCAGCCGAATCAGAGTAAACAGAAAATTGTGGCAGCTGCAAGTCCAAGCCAATGTCTAATGCATCTGAGATTGAAACGAGTTCCCCGAGAAAAGCAGATGGAAGACACTCGAGGAAATAGCTAACCTCAAGGCGAAGACTAGGAAGGAAAATCCCTACCCCTCCCTGAAACGTCTCACTGCAAAAGGACGCATCACAATAGATAGAAGCCTGAGTGCGAGAATCCATCAGACTTGGAAAACGTACATCCTTTACTGCCAACAGAGCTGCCCCACACCAGACCCAGGGACTAGGAGGAAGTAGGGTGATCGGATTGGGAAGCCGCGTAGTTCATCTGCTTGAAGCAAGGTTGCCCCAAGACCTAGAGCTCCTTACAGCTCCCTTGCCCTCACTGGTAGGGTAACATAGTCCAAGATTATCCGTGCTACAGGTCTGTTTTTCCTCTAGCGACAGCCCATTGACAAAGCCTGATTAAAAGCTCATGGGAAGCTCACCTGTCTCCACAAGAAGTGCAGAAACAGGAGTCGATGGTAAACAACCAGAAACCACACGCAGACACTCATTTAAAGATACTTGCACTCCCTGCAAAGCCCGTTTGGAGCTCGCAAGGATTGGAAGGTGATAGCCTGCACAGGACCGGACATACACCACAGCCCATTTGACAACCAACTTGTTAGTTGCAAAAGATTTAAGCATGTTCAGACGTAATGAGATGTTCTCCCTGACAGCAGCAACATCACTAGTCCAGTTCAATTCGGAATCTAGCCAAAATCCCAAATACCGAACTTTGGGTTTTGACCAAACAACCACTCCATCCACAACAAGAGCACCCTCGCAAGGCCGGCCTCTACGAAATATCGTCAATTCAGTCTTTGCACCAGACAGGGCAAGCCCTCTCATTGCCAATAATCTCGAACCATTAGAAACAACATCCTCCAGGGTCGCAAGAAGTAAGGACAACCCGTCACCCATACGGCCACATCATCAGCGTACGCGACAACGTTAGCATCGGCATTCATCTCGATAAGTACCGTGTTAAATGCCACCACGAAGAGAGCCGGGCTTAAGCAGCTGCCCTGCGGGAGGCCCCTGTCAGTGGAAGAAATACTGGACCAAGAACCGCCAACCCTAGTAGCGAACTGCCGAGTGCCAAGAAGTGCAAGCACAGCCTCTTTCAAATTGAGACTTACCCCCAAATCGCTTAAGGCATGGCCCACCCAAGCCACATCCACCATATCATATGCTGCCTTGACGTCCAGTAAAACGACCACTGGAAAGCAGTCATTCATCCAGGCTTCTGGAATCCCCGATTCAAGGAACAAGACTGCATCTTGAGCCGCCTTTTTATCTTAACAATCAATTTTTTTAACAATCGGAAGTTTACAATGAGATGATCTACTGTTACTTGGTGGCGACACACTAGTGTGTGTCTAGATAAAAACAACGTTATTGACGCATCTTTCTCTCTATAAATGGTGGACACTCAGCCTTTAACTTTCATTTTGTTTTATCCCTGCACATACCCCTTACATTTACCACAATTTGAAAGATTTCTGTCGCATTGGGATTTATCCTCAACATGCCCAAATATGATTTAGTTGCTTACAGTTAACAGACACATATCTGCTAGTGAGGCTGCTTTGATTTAATTTGATTTGATTTTACTGAGTACTATGTGACCTGAAAGTCATACACTCATGATAAAGCTACCTTAACCTAGCTTAAACCTAAACCTTATGAAAACATTGTAAATCTCTTCACCATCATGCAACAGCATACACGAACATTGTCATTACCTCAACAGCAAACTGTATGTAGCTGCGAGTGACGATAAACACCGTGTATTGAACAAAGGGGAGCAAAGAGCAAAACTAAATTCAGTCTAAAAAAAATCAAAACGACCCGTTGCTCTACAGAACGCTAGCACTTTACGGAACAATAACCGATTATCCAGCACATGCGGGGGAATCCCCACGATCACCACCAGAAAGTCGACCCCATCAAACTGACCGTTACGCCACTGTGCCACCCAGAGCGGACAAACACACAGGAAATGTAACACTGTCTCCTCAGACGTACCACACCTGCACATCGGAGTCCTCGCCCAACCAATCCGAAAGAGATGGGACCGAAGCTGAACATGACCGGTGCGCAGTCTAGACAGCAGGCCCGCCTCTTTACGAGACAAACTGTTAAGGGCGCTAGGCTGTGTTACAGAGGGATGAATACCAAAAAGCGCTCGACCATTGGGTACCCCAACCCAGCGCTCCTGCCAGATTCTTTTGGACCACCTAGAATAGGCCAAAGATCTCTTGGGCCGACCACGAATTCTACCGCAGGGGTCAGAGGATGACAGCCCTTCTTCGCCAATTCATCAGCCAACTCGTTTCCGAAGTCTCCACAGTGAGCCCGGCTCCACTCAATCTGAACATCTGTACCTACTTGACGTGTCGAAAACAGTTTCCACCCAATCTCTAGAGTCAGAGGGTTGGTTGCATCCAGGGAAGCGAAACACTGTTGGAGGAAGCCAGCACCAGCTAGAGAATCTGTAATGACGCACAAGCTCGGTAGGTGTAAATCCACACCCACCTCCAACGCGATCGCAATAGCTACTAACTCTCCCACGAAAGCCGAAGGCACAGACGTGAGATGGTAGCTGCGCTCAAGCCGAATGTTGGTAACACAAACTCCTATCCCACCCATTCCTTAACACAGAAGGACACATCGCAGTATATCCGGACACTGTCCGGACAAATCCTGCGGCCCAGACAAGACTGAAGGGCGACATTACACCACACCCAAGGGGGAGGGGGGGAGGCAAAACTGACCCTCGGAAAATTGGCCAATTCCGGGGCAGCAAGGAGGGATGCCCCTAATCCAGTAGCACCCAGCAAATCACGAGCTCTCTGTGACAAAGTCATGTAGTCCAGTATAATTTGGGCAAGCGGATCATTATGACCCCTTGCAACAGCCCGTTGACAGAGCCTAATTAGTAATTCCTTGGCCCTAATATCAATGGGCATGTCACCAGTTTCCACAAGCAACGCCAAACCCGGGGTTGAAGGCAAACAGCCGGACACAACTCTCAGGCAACTGTTCAAAGCTACCTGGATGCTTTTCATTGCACGTTTTGAGGTCGGAAGGACCGGAACATGGAAGTCAGCACACGCTCTGATATATGTTTTATACAACATGTTGATCATGGCACGCTTCGCGACTGATTTATTACAGGCAACCAGTTTCAAGATATTCAGTCTTGACGTAACGGCGTCTCTAACAACGGCCGCATCCACCAACCAGTCCAGTCGTGGGTCAAGTCGGAAACCAAAGTACCTAACCTTGTCCGTCGACTCAACCTTCGTTCCATCCACCATGATTGAACCTGTGAGCATAGGACCACGACTGAAGATCATGAGCTCAGTCTTGGCACTAGACAGCAAAAGTCCTCTTTCTGCCAAGAGTTGGGAACCATAGGCGATAGCAGATTCCAAGGCACCTAGGAGGGTAGGGAGATCTCTCCCGGTCAGCCAAACCGCTACATCATCAGCATACGCAACCACACTCACGGCAGAGCTCATCTCCACCAAAACTGCATTGATTGCAACTGTAAACAAAGCCGGGCTAAGACAACTACCTTGCGGGAGACCCCTGTCAGTAAACTGTACTCCCGACCAAGAACCATCCACTCTGGTCGCAAATTGCCGCGTACCAAGAAGAGCCATTAAGGCCTGCCTAAGGTCCTCACTGATACCCAGGCCACGCAAAGAATGATCCAGCCAAGCCACATCGACCATGTCGTATGCTGCTTTAATATCCAGGAAAACCACGACTGCAATGCAGTCGTTTACCCAGGCCTCCCTAATACCAGACTCGAGATACAACATCGCATCCTGAGCTCCTCTATGCTTCCGGAAGCCAAATTGGGCTCCAAAAAGCTTGTCAGAGTCCTCCAATTGACACACAACTCTGTTGATGAGAATTCTCTCATAGACTTTCCGAGTGCAAGAGAGAAGGGCAATTGGCCTGTAGCTTGTGATCGCAGACCGCACCTTTCCCCTGCCCAACACAGGGGTGAGAATCGAAAATAGCCAAGATTCGGGCACTGGAGCTCCATTCAAGAGACTCTGATAATACTCTAGCAAGTCAGAGCGGCCTGCCTCATCCAGGCTTTGCAAGTCAGCATAGGTAATGCCATTATTCCCGCAGCACTACCTGGCTTACAGGCCTGCAAGGCTGCTGAGAGTTCAAGTAAGCTCAAAGGCACCTGGCGCGGCGCAGAAACAGAAACGAAACGGTAACCGTGGGGGGAGGGGAACCCTTTGGTGCCCCGTAAACCGATGCGAAATTATTATTAAAAGCATTCGCTAGACTGATCCCAGGCAGGACATTCCCTGTCTGGTCAAATGCCCATGTCACTGCAGGACAGGAAGTCTTGTGGGAGAACCAAAGCCCAGACTTTCGAGATAGGCAAACCCTGCGATACCTGCTCACAGAATCTATGCCGAAAGTTAGCCTTTTCCCTGCGCAAAATAAACCTCATTTCTTGGACTACCCCAATATACTCATACCACCTGGTATCACAGCGATACCTCATATACCGCTGCCAGGCCTTACGTCTATCACAGATAGCCATTCTACAAGCAGAGGTCCACCAGACTGGGTTTTGTCGTTTTACAGAAGACCTTTTATGCACCCGTCGCTTTTCCCGAAGCCACTTTTCTAATCCACACAGCAAAAGAACCCGAGTCAATTTGTGGATATCCGCTGGACAGATGTCTCGGCTGTGTCATGGGGGCATGAGCTCTACTGGACAGTGCCACAGGGAAGTGATCACTGCCCTGAGATCAGACGAAACCATGAACGAAAACTGGGATGCCCAGTCTGAGGATCATAGGAAAAGATCCAGCACGGATTCTTGCACAAGAAAACCGTACTGCCTTACGAAAGTAATAGAACCGTTTTGGATAACCTCCAAGCGGAGATGATCCAAAGAGCCTGCAATAATTCTTCCCCTGGTGTCACAGCGAGTACTCCCCCAGAGTGTGTGGTGAGCGTTGTAGTCTCCTCCCAAAATTAACGGACCAGGGAGAGAGTCAACCCACGCCACCCACTCCGGCTCAGAAAACCGCCCAACCACGTGGACAGCCCTTAGCGTGATCCATTGGGTTTCCCACCAAACTTGAATAAGACAAGCATCAATACCTCTACACAACGGATATGGGATGATAGAGAAGGGGATTGAATCTCTGAAAAATACACGAATTCCTGACATGCCTGGCCCAGTAATACCATAAAACCCCTTAATTCCAGGGACATAACCATATGGGAATTTAACTTCTACTATTCTTAAAA
The DNA here is from genome assembly GCA_023313725.1 of Lithobius niger. Lineage (NCBI taxonomy): Eukaryota > Metazoa > Arthropoda > Chilopoda > Lithobiomorpha > Lithobiidae > Lithobius > Lithobius niger. Next base: position 53,709 of record JAHWFP010230412.1, on the reverse strand, counting down.
TATCTACATCACAGCACAACTTCTTCACATCCTCAATTTTGCTATTTGCTCCCCTAGTGTTCCACACACAAAACTTGAACGTACTTTGTGATAGGGGACCGAAACTTACAAATCACAAATTCAACAACAATTCACCACTTCCACCAGAATCACTGCTTTCCTCCACCATAGTATCACTAGATGTACAACAGAGCGATTCAGACGAAGCCACCATTTCCTCGCTCTCATCTGCCCAATTTGTTATTGGTCGTGACTCATGTGCCGATAGCAAATTATCAGTAGACACAGCACCGACACTAGTTGCAGAGATTGCTAACAACACATCCACCGCGGGAACAACAAGGGAATTGCCTGCGCACGACTCTGCCTTGGATGTTGAACAATCTAAGGGGACCCTCAGTTCACCATGAGCCGGGGACGTCGAGAGAGTAGTGGAGATATCTGGGGGTGACCCCAGACCTATTCCTTCTGGATCTTCAGCAGCCAATAGCACAGAAAATCAGTTGTTACTGTCCGTGGCTACTACCTTCGGTTGTGGGGACGAACTGGCGCCAGCAGATTTTCGACGCTTTGACGCACATACACGCGACCACTGTTCTGCTGGATAGTCCCCGACTTGATCACCTTTGACCGGCAGTTCTGTCTCGCTACGAATGGATTTGTTCCACTCCGGAGGTGGGGCGAGATGTACGCAAGGGGCATTCTTTGGCATCGCTGTATGACAGGTGCGGCAGTACAGATTGGGGCAATATTTTCTGATGTGCCCACGCTGGGAACATTTTAAGCATTGTGGCGGTCTGTTGCTGACAACCAACAAGGACGACACACCCCTTATACCTACTTGTTCTAGAATATCGTCAAGAAAAACCGACTCTCTAAGCCGTAGCACAATTGAAATAATACCATTACGGGCAATGCCTCGAAGTCTTCGTCTGCATGCATTTCATGAACCAAACTGATTACTTCTCCATAGTTTATAAAGGCCCTCCTGATATCTACGTCAGCAACGTCCAAGGGAAGCCAGTGTATCTTGATATGGAGAGTCCTATATTCTAGGTCATGAATAGTCGCCAGCCTGTCACCTAACCTAAGTTCACCCATATTCTTCACGCTTCGTTTTGCATCTGGATCAGCAAATGAGACGTGGAAAACGTTGTTAGCTCTAAGCCAAGCTATAGCCGTCACCCGTTTCAGGTCTACCACGGCCGCCAAAGCATTTTTGATGTCTGCGGTGAAGTACGGACATCCCGCTCTGTCCGCAATGACGATTAGGGACTTCTGCATCGTGAGATTAGCCAAACTGCCTTTATACAGAGACTTCAACCAGTTCAAGTTTCTCACGCTTACCTCTTGTCTACCTTCATCACCAATCACTCGTGTGTTATGTCCATTGACTGCTGCTTCTGCATACGTGACCTGTTGGCCATCTCCTTCAACCACTTCAGAGCCTTCCATGAAATTCCCCACATTTTCAACTGGCAGTCTAGAGTAGACGCCCTCCGAAACAAACCCACACAATCCATTGTTGGATTTGACATTGTTCACTTTGATCCCATTGTTCAAAATATTCTGCTCTTGAATCCCTAAGCCCCGTCCAGCATCGACCAATTTTCCTCCCACCACGTCATATAAATTCAAGTCCAATTCGTCGATGCCTACCTCAGCAGCAAACTTCTGCACTTCAGTCATCTTCTCGTCCGTTACCAGCCCCATGTCAATCTCACGTTGATTCAGTATACCCTTTTGTTTCAAGTCCAGCATGAAGCGCTTCACCACCCACGCCATCTTGCCTTTTGTTTGTCGCGCCGCCTTATTATCATTAACAATCAATTTTTTAACAATCGGATGTCTACAATGGGATGATCTACTGTTACTTGGCGGCGACACACTAGCGGGTGTCTAGATATACTCACTTCGTTACAGGAGGAGCATACTCCTACTCAGGGAGCTTGGATTATATGTAGCTTTGATAGGGTGGACCCACTAGTTGAACGCGTCTGAGCTAGACCGCAGTATTTTCCGTGGTAAAGTATAGAGCCACCATATTGGCACCAGTATGGGTTTTGGAGGGCATAACTGCAAGGTACACTACATAAAAGTGGAGGGAAAAACAACGGAGGAGCGGATTTCTTAGGCTTAAAATAACGCTGTTTTCTCCAACAACAAAAATCGCGCGTTTTAGGTCTCAGAAAATCACTCTTCACAGCATCGGCTTCAGTATGACGCCCTTCTGTTTCTCTCTGAAGTGCTCCTGCAGCTAACCCATTAAGGCTCCAGCATAGAGTTATACACAATAATACTACGTCTTGTCACTGCTCTATACACGAGCGAGATTCAGTTGATGACGTTTTTGCTCCCAAACCAATCCTCGAAGCAGACGACGCTTGGTTTTTCGAAACCAACAAATAGGTTTGTTTCAACTACCGAGTAGTTTTTAATGAAATTAATGTATAATTATGAAATATCTGATCGTTCAATCTTTGCTGAACGTTAAAATCCACATTATTAAAACAAAACGACAAATTCTTACCAGATTACCCACGACGAGAGTAGCTGACGTCGTTACGTCGAAACCAAAACAATGCCGGGCGCCCCGGGAGCCCCGGGAGCCCCGGAAGCTAATAATTTTACGCTGTTTTAGTGCCCGTTTCTAGCCTCCAGTGAACACTGAAGCAACAAATTGTCAAGCAATTTTGGTGATTTTTTTAATTCATTTCTTAGGATGGTAGGTTTCGTAAAAATTGTATTGTGACTAAATCATGTTTTTTTAGATATTTTTTTTTCCAAATTAAATTAAACCGAGTTCAGTTTAGAATTATATAAACAGGCCAGCTGGCCATTGACGATTGAGGGTTGACTTAATTGTACATTTTGGACTAACTTTTAGGCTATAATGAATGACGACGACTCCTGTGTGCAAGCATATAGGCAGCAGGTCGGGGGCAGAAAATTTTTTTTAAATGTACTATCGAAAGGTGAAAAGTAATGAAATCTTTTTCTCAGTTGTATCCCAAACAACTATAGGCCTAGAGGTATCATTGTACAAAAAAAAATTTCTTATTTTAAAACAAAAACATGCTCCAGTTTTTAAATAATGGAGCGTCGAAAGACAAAAGAAATGGCGAAACTTTTTACCTCAGTTTTTTTTCCAAAACTACTTGAGGTATTATTGGAGAAGAGCTTCCACATTTGAAATCAACATGCTCCAATTAAATTTTTTTCCATTGATTCAGAGGATCTTGAGGACCGGTCATTATTTATTGCCATGGGAGTGGGGTGGGAAATGAAAATGTGACCACTAAATGTTCGATGACTCCCCCTTCAAGACCTGAAAAAACCTTGATTCCCCCTACCCTAAGGTTCAAAAATGATGTGACCACCCCCCCCCCCCAAAAAAAAAAAAATAGTTTACACCTATTTTTTTGTTGAGATTCCTACAAAAGTATGATAAACACACTGTTTGCTTGTATGACCACATTCTAACATAGTCAGCACCTGAAATGCATAAGACGCCAAGAAACCAGGTGCCAAGGCTTTTCTGTAATGTTTTTTGTAAAAACTGTACTCCCAGTAATATAAATACTCGTTTCAAAACCTTGTAGACAGCATGGGGGGGTCTGGGGAGCTTCTGCCCCCCAGAAGCTGAGCCGTTTTTGGAATTTTTGACTGCTGAAAGTGCCATTTTTGTGGTCCAAAAATGACTTTTTCTTCCAGTTGGTCAGTGCGTTTTTGACCTCCCCCTTTTGACGGTACCTGAAAAATGTATGACCTCCCCCTTGAGAGGGTCCAAAAACTTCATGACCCCTCGCGTCCTCCGACCTCCCTAGCGATAAATAATTACCGGTCCCGTAGGGTAATTTTTCCCTCATTTCGTGGCCTTTGGGTCACTTTTGTCCTTTAATATGAGATCTTATGAAGTCTTATCGTCAAATTTTGGACCATCGTTAACTAAATTTTAACAATTTTCATTTGAAAAATGTTGTTGTTTCTGCATTAATACAAATTCAAATTTGTGGCGATAGGTTAACGGAAAAAGGACAACAGAAAATCAAACAGCTAATTCAACTCGGTTTTTGATTTTGCCAACTGTACCCGATTTTCATGAAGTACAGCTTTAGTTCACGTTACTGTTTTAACTAAAACCAAGGCACTGATGGACTAGCAGACAAACTAGTAAATCAAATAGGCAACTCTGCATTAATTTTTTAGATTTATTTGACATCACAACTTCATACGGCGATAACTTGGCAGAAGTCCTTACACAGAGATTGCTTTATGCAGAGTTTGTTGATATTTCTGCATTACCTAAGAACGTTTTAAATCCTGGTAGTGATGTTTTGGTATATTAATATGCCAGTAATTTTCTACCCTCCTAAAATACCAGTTACGAGTTGCTCCACGCTAAAACCCCTTCTGAGCGGCACTGTCTAACAGAAAAAGAACTACAGGAAGTAAAATAGCAACTCAGTTTTTAGTTTTGTCAACTGTGTAAGATTTTCGCGAAGTTAATTGTTATCACGAGTTCAAACTCGGTGGCTTAGTCCTGTCTGGTCCGAAGACGGAGCTCATGATTTTTCGTCAGGGCGACCCTTGAGCGGGCTTTATTACGGTTAATGGGACTACTGTTGTATCTAAGTCAAAGGTTAGATATCTTGGCGTTTGGCTTGACCCACAGCTCAACTGGGTCCATGACACGGCTGCAGTTAAAGAGAGTATTGCTCTTCGTCTTGGTACCCTAAAGTCCTTTGTCAGTAACAAACTTGTTGCAAAGAGAGCCATTGTCTCTACTTTCTACAGAGTGTATATCAGGACCTGTGTGGACTTTCACCTCCCGTTCCTCCTGCATTCGAAACGTGCAGTTAAATCTGTTCAGGTAGCTGTTAATGATTGTTTAAGGGTTCTGTCTGGGTGTCTGCCTTCGACGCCCATCTCGGCTCTTTTGATTGAAACAGGGGAAGCTCCTGTTGCAATTCGTGCTAAGGAGATCCTTCTTAGGTTTTGCCAGCGGGCTGTTGCGAGGGGACCTATGGACCCTCTTGCTTGTATCCTGTCCGACTATGTCACCCTGCCGCCGCGTGCCCGGGCATTACTTGGGACGCTGGGCATGGGTGCGTCTTTGTTGTTGGATCAGGGCTTGACAGGGTTCCCGAGACCCTCTCTGGTGCTTCCGCCTCGCCCTTGGGTGTGGTGTGAGTCAGCTCACTCTGCCATCTTACCTGTTGGCAGTGCATCAGGGGTTTTCATCAGCCCCTTTTGTACGTTTATTGTGATGCGTCCTTTCATCGAGATGCTTTTGAGGGGGGGGGGGGGGGGTGTGGGTTTTATACCGAACCTTCATCTGAGCTTTAGCTTTTTCCTGGCCGGGCTCCCTTCTTCCTTTGTTGCCGAATTGGTTGCTATTTCCTTGGCAATAGATGTGGGCCTGGATATGCATGCACCACGGTTTTGCGTTCTCTCTGACTTCCTTGCAGGACTTGGTTTCTTGGCCCAAAGCTTTAAGTCTTTAGACGTGACCCACCCTCTGGCTGTTGACATTGGCTGGAAGCTGTTCACCGCTTTGCAAACTGGGGTCAGCATCACTGTTGCTTGGGTCCCAGGTCACTCTGGGATCTTTGGTAATGAGGCTGCTGATGACCTTGCCAGGCGTGGCTGGTGTAGCCGGTCTAATCCTGTTGCCTTTCGTATTGGGCCCAGTGATTTACGACCGGTTGTCTGTGCCTTGTTCAACGGTGAGTGGCAAGCTAGTTGGGCCACGGATTGCAAGGGGCGTGCCCTTTTTGACATCCACCCGTCGGTCGCTGATCCGAAGCCTTTGGGCAGGCTCTCGCGAGCAAGTGCGGGCCTGCTTTCAAGGCTTCGAACTGGCCATGTTCAACTTCGGGCTCACCTTTACAGGCTTGGTTGGTGCTGCTCTCCGGTGTGTGTTTGTGGTGAAGGAGAGGAGACTGTTAGTCATTTTCTCCTTTATTGCCGTCAGTGGGTCACCCACCGATGCCCCCCACTCAGTGTCGTGTGTGTTAACTTGCGGGATGTGTTAGGGGTGCCTCCACATGTGGGGAAACATGCCTTGTTTGCAGTTTTGGGTTTTTGTAAAGCCACCGGGCGGTTTTTGTAGTGGCCATGCTGTTGTTGTTGGCCCCCCTTCGTTCCAAAATGTACTTTTTGTGAATCAATGATATAGCTGATGATGTTAGTTACGTGACATGGTGGAATGGTTGTGTCTCCTCTGTATAGTTTTTAAGTTAGATTTAAGTAGGCTAAGTAGATTACGAGTGTATGACGTTACGGTCTTTAGACTCGAATAAAAAAATCAAATCAAAACTCGGTGGGGATACAGCGTTGTCCATTTTTTGTTTTTATTTTCTACATTATCTGTGATACTTGTAAGTTATAGTGGTGACATAGCAAACAAATCGGCCAAGTCAATTTTCAATTTCGCCAACTACGCACATTTTCGCGGAGCTTCTTTTCCCCCACTCCTTACAGCCTAGCTATGCAGGGAAGCAACCAGAAATGATCAGGGGCAGCGTTTCAGTTACTCCCAAGCTACACAGAAGTGTTGCGAAAACTGATGGAAAAAAAATGTATTGTAAACTTTACTTTCAAACTGACGAAATAATGATAATAATTAATCAGTACTCGTGGAAACTGGAATTTGCAGCGAAAATTTGTCCGATTTTGCCAACTCGAATTTGCCAACTGTATGTGTTTCTTGGATGGTTGGGGGGGGGGGGGGATACCTCCACTCATCCCCCCAGTCGCTTCGGCCCTGTATGATAACAAACGTTGCTATTTTCAGTCGCATTGTCGATTGTACTGGTAGGTTAAAGGGATATACCTTCCAGCGCCATTTTTCTCGATCGACCACATCAAGTATGGCCCCAAAGGTCTATTTCCTTACAGTTAGTCTTTCCCTTGCTAAAAAACCGTTTTAAAATGTGGCATCTAGGAGATTTTCTGTTGAATATTGTGAACTATATTTAAGAACGACCCGTAACTATATGATGCATTGCGCGCGTACAATAATCATGACGTTTCATCTCTGTGTGTACATCTACTAATTTTCTAATAATTACCGTGAGATCTAAAATCTAATAGACTAATGCGGTAAAAATTAAAATTAATTATTCCAATAGATCGCCGAAGCAAAATTATAAGACAATAGCCTAGAAAATTATAAATTGTGATTTTAATATACGAGAATCATTCCGTTTGTGACGACACAATCGTTGACTTGATTCTGTCTCGTGTACTATTCCCAAAGCCAACCAGAGGTGGGCGCGGGTCCAATTTTTGGGAACCGAAATTACCCGCATTTACAGAAACTGGAACCGACCCGCAGGGAACCGCAATGTCTGAACTGACAACCGAACCGACCCGAAACCACAAATGTGTACTGTAATAAGACCCGACCCGACCCGACCCGAACGCGGTTTACCCGCGGTTAACCGCTAAATACAAATCTAACAAAGACATTGATTACGAAAAAAAAAAAAATGTTGGAAACAAAAGAAAGCCACACGAAGCCATTGTTATAAATCAACAAACGCCGTTCTTTAGTTGATTATTACTTTTTGTTCTTCAAAGAATTTTTTTAGTTAGTTAAAAATAAGTTTAAAAAAGTCTTGACAGCGTGCGTCCCTTCCTCCTCTTCAAGCGTGCATTTGCTGTTTGTACGGTTTAATTTGCTATTGACGGCGCACTGAAGTTTCGGTTTCGGGTCTTGCATTTTCTACCTCAGTTGGCCTTGCCTTCATGGTGAAGGGAAGCAAGGAAAAAAAAAACAATAGCCACGATTGTTTCGCATTTTCTATGACACGCGGTTATCAGCGGTTATTTATTTTAGCTGCGGTTCACCCGCGGTTTACCCGAAACCGCACGTAATTTTATTTTTCAGACTCGCAGCTGCCCGCAGACCGCAGTAATTTTTTTTTTTGGAACCGACCCGACCCGGAACCGACCCGAACCGCATCGAACCGCGGTTTACCCGACCCGCGCCCACCTCTAAAGCCAACCGAGGCAGCAGCTATGCGAGGAACGCAGCTACCACCCCAGCCGACCTTGGCGCTGTAATTGCTCGGATGACGATCTGCGCGTAGCTGTATTTTGGCACGCAGAATGTTATAAGGCCGGCTGGATGTCCCTTTAATGCACTTTAAAACAATTTACACAATTGTAGCGGGCCGGCTTACGTTTGATGATGAGTACTCGTTTGTTTGTTAGTCAAATTTTGTGTCGATTCATCAGCAAAATCAAAAGCCAATGAGGTGCAAGAATCAGTAAAATGACGCGAAAAATGGGAGCAGAGACGTCAGACGCGTTTGCGGTATGGTAAAGAAGCTCCCAAAATCTCGCACGGTATCTCACGGAAATACGTATCTCCCTGCTCCTACGGACAGCAACAATTAGTTGCGTTATTAGTGACGTTATCATCAACTAGGGGGACAGGCTAGATGTAGGGACAAACAGCGGGTGCAAATAGGAGGAAACGCGTGTTGTTACTACGGTGGATTGTTGGAACTTTTGTGAAACTGGAACTTCGGCTTTCCAACAACAGATAAAACGCACTAAAACCAAGGACGATATATAGTAAACTTCGCCCACACCAGTGGCCCATCTTGTTCCGGTTTCATAAATTTTGTGTGTGTAGAAAAAATGTTCGCTTGTTCCAATAAACAACCGTAAATTGTGGTCACGCAGCTTAAAATTTTCCGGCAAACAACAACAAGGAGAGCATGGGAGAAAGAATTTCGTGAAGATGCGTTGTGTTAGCTAACATTTGCCATATGCGGTTTGCAAAAATACCACGAATTGTTTAGGCAGTTTGCGACAGCGCAATGTTTATTTGCCGGCATCTTTGAACTCCAATGTGGGTCGGCTTTAGCTACGATTTCCAGCGCCATGTTGTCTGTGCTTCTGCAGTCCTTGTCAAGCCGTGCGCTACTATGGTGCGCTAGTAACCCTTCTGTGAAGTTACGTTCCGACTGTAGGAGCTGCTAGAGTTTCAACCTCCTGGTTTCCCAAAAGGTGTGAGTTTGGCCGGAAAGCAATTTGGCAAAACCCGATAAACCCAGTGCTGGTTTTTTCACTGAACCCACAATTTTTTATTTGTAAACGTCTAAAGAGAACTGTGGGTTTAGAAAAGTCAGAACTGGGAACAGGAGCGCGGGTGGCGTCGGGTGACTTATTTCATAGGGGTTCCACGGGTGTTTGATTTGTACAACTAAGAATGATTTGTGTACCAATTTATGTTTTAGCGCCATCAGCAAGAATTTGTTGGTCAATAACCTCATAGAGGTGAGCATGGCGGGGACGCAGGAAGGGGCCTTAGGAGGTGGTCGACAGGGCCGAAGCGACTGGAGGGGGGGGGGGGACATCCAGTTGGCAAATTCGAGTTGTCGAGTTGGCAAAATCGGACAAATTTTCACTGCAAATTCCAGTTTTCACGAATACTGGTTAATTATTATCATCATTTCGTCAGTTTGAAAGTAAAGTTTACAATACATTTTTTTCCCCATTAGTTTTCGCAACACTTATGTTTAGCTTGGGAGTAACTGAAACGCTGCCCCTGATCATTTCTGGTTGCTTCCTTGCATATCTAGGCTGTAGGAGTGGGGGAAAAGAAGCTCCGCGAAAATTTGCGTAGTTGGCGAAATTGGTGACTTGCGCAGTAGCTTGGGAGTAACTGAAACGCTGCCCCTGACCATTTCTGGTTGCTTCCCTGCATAAGTAGGCTGTAAGGAGTGGGGGAAAAGAAGCTCGGCGAAAATTTGCGTAGTTAGCGTAGTTGGTGACTTGGCCGTTTACCACCATAACTTATAAGTATCACAGATAATGTAGAAAATAAAAATAAAAAATGGACAAAACTGTATCCCCACCGAGTTTGAAGTCGTGATAACAATTAAATTCGCGAAAATCGTACACAGTTGGCAAAACTAAAAACTGAGTTGCTATTTTACTTCCTATAGTTCTTTTTCTGTTAGACAGTGCCGCTCAGATGGGGTTTCAGCGTGGAGCAACTCGTTAAGTGGTATTTTAGGAGGGTAGAAAATTACTGGCATATTAATATACCAAAACACAACATCACTTCCAGGATTTAAAATGTTTCTTACGTAAAGCAGAAATAAATCAACAAACTCTGCGTTAGGACTTATCGCCGTCTGAAGTTGTGATATCAAATAAATCTAAAAAATTAATGCAGAGTTGCCCATTTGATTTACTAGTTCGTCTGCTAGTCCATCAGTGCCTTGGTTTTAGTTAAAACAGTAACGTGAACTAAAGCTGTACTTCATGAAAATCGGGTACAGTTGGCAAAATCAAAAACCGAGTTGGAAAAATTGAATTAGCTGTTTGATTTTCTGTTAACCTATCGCCACTAACTTTGAATTTGTATTAATGCAGAAACAACTACATTTTTCAAATGAAAATTGTTAAAAATTTTAAACTTGTTAATTTCGAAGGTCTAAAATTTGACGATAAGAGATCATACGATCCCATATTAAAGGACAAAAGTGACCCAAAGGCCACGAAATGAGGGGAAAATTACCCTACGGGATTGGTAATTATTTATTGCTGGGGAGGTCGGAGGAAGGGAGGGGTCATGAAGGTTTTGGACCCTCACAAGGGGGAGGTTATACATTTTTCAGGTCCCGTCAAAAGGGGAAGGTCAAAAAAACACTGACGAACTGGAAAAAAAAGTCATTTTTGGACCACAAAAGTGGCACTTTCAGCAGTCAAAATTTCCAAAAACGGCTCTAGCTTCTGGGGGACCCCATGCTGTTTACAAGGTTTTGAAACTAGTACTACTATTACTGAGAGTACAGTTTTTACAAAATACGTTACAGAAAAGTCTTGGCACCTGGTTTCTTGGCCTCTTGTGAATTTCAGGTGCTGACTATGTTAGGATGTGGTCATACAAGCAAACAGCGTGTTCATCATACTTTTGTAGGAATCTCGACAAAAAATGAGTGTAAACTATTTGGGGGGGGGGTGGTCACATCATTTTTGGCCCTTAGGGGGGGGGGAATCAAGGTTTTTTCAGGTATTGAAGGGGGAGTCATCGAAAATTTAGTGGTCACATTTTCATTTCCCACCCCACTCCCACGGCCATAAATAATGACCGGTCCCCAAGATTCCCTGAATCAATGGAAAAAAATTAATTTGGAGCATGTTGATTTCAAATGTGGAAGCTCTTCTCCAATAACACCTCAAGTAGTTTTGGAAAAAAACTGAGGTAAAAGGTTTCGCCATTTCTTTCGTCTTTCGACGCTCCATTATTTAAAAACTGGAGCATGTTTTTGTTTTAAAATGTGAACTTTTATTTTTTTACAATGATACCTCTTATAGTTGTTTGGGATACAACTGCGAAAAAGATTTCATTATTTTTCACCTTTCGATAGTACATTTAACAAAATGTTCTGCCCCTGACCTGCTGCATATGATTGATTGCACACAGGAGTCGTCGTCATTCATTATAGCCTAAAAGCTAGTCCAAAATGTACAATTAAGTCAACCTTCAATCGTCAATGGCCAGCTGGCCTATTTATATAATTCTAAACTGAACTCGGTTTAATTTAATTTGGACAAAACCTACCATCCTAAAAAATGAATTAAAAAATCACCAAAATTTGCTTGACAATTTCTTGCTTCAGTGTTCACTGGAGGCTAGAAACAGGCACTAAAATGGCATAAAATGCCCCAGACCCCCTAGCTGAGCTTGGCGGACCCCATCAAAAGTACTTTACTGGCAGCACTACTGGCATTATTTAAACCAGTTGGCAAAATCATAAGATGAGTTGGTAAAATGAGAGCCACCCCCCCCCCCCCCCCCCCAACCAAGTACCCTTCGCTACGGTCCTGGTAGTCGAGGAGGTTCCATAGCTCGTTCGATATGTAATGTAAGAATGACTGGAATACCAAATTTCATGATTTTTAGCTGTGCATGATTAGCCCAAATTCTGATAGCCCGTAACAGCTGTACTACACCTGAAGATCGAACCAATGAATCGATGCTCAAGTTTTGCAGCTTAAAACGTATAGGTAACCCACCTGACAAAAATTAACTCGTGCAGTAACGCCAGCTAAGCTGCTTTCAATGCAAAATCTGACCCTCAATAACGTTGAAAATGTGTAACTATAGCTACCAGTTAGCTAGCTAGCTAAATCTAGTCCGCTCATCCCCATGTTAATTTCCATAGGGTTAACTTCCAGCTATGAAATTGGACGAATGGCTGCAGTACGATACGAACTGCGTACCTTTATGGTTTGGAGCCTAGGGGTGTAACGGGGATGGCATTGGATGGCGTGTAAGTACGAAAATATTGTTATAACCATTGTTAGTATTGTCGGCATCGTCTCTCATTGGACGGCCGAAGTTCGGACAATGACAACGTGTATACTGTGTGTGCACTAGTGTATCACGATAAATCTAAACAACGTTGACAAAGAAATTGTATTCACATCCAATTCACGAAAAATAAACCAACTGTAAAAATAAAGCAAAATAAACAAAGCCAAATACTGGTAGAGAGGCCACCAAGTTGAGAGTAGTGCCCCTCCAAAGGATCACTCCTGGAGGGTGTATCAACACACCAAAACTAACGAAATAAAACAAATTACAACAAAATTAAAACCAAACCAAAACCCTATAAAGAGGTGACTAAGTTGAAAATGGTTCGGCCTGTAGGCAAAAGCTAGTAGCAAAGTGTTGGAAACCAATTTCTTGTTGACGGGCACGTTATTACACATCTGCACGGTAGAAGAGTTGAGTCTAATACACAATTTCAAAAAAAAAGGACTGATATCATATCAAAAACCAAAACTGGTAAAAGGGGCCGACATGTTCCGAATGGCTCGGTCCTTCAAAGGAGTGATATCAACACACCAAAACATTCGCCAACTTAATCGCACCAAATAATACTTTGGACGTTAAATGAAAACTTGAACATTGCTACCGAACATTGTACGCGCTTTTCTTAGTGCAAAGAAACGTCAGAGTCTTCCACGAAAGATATTTGGTCAACAATCGTTGTACGTTTGTACGTCTTCTCCAGAAGTTATCCCCTACTAAGGTGAGAGATGAAAGATTGAGAGGGCATAGAAAAACACACATTGAAAAGGTTTAGTTTACGTGGAAATCGCTCACTTTGCTCGCTCGATGCACGCATCTCCGTGCTTCAGAAACATGAATGTTTGGCGCCCTTTTAAAATAAAGTCTGGGTACGTTTTTTCCATGCATCAAGTCAGGTGATACACAACCAATTTTAAGATGTATATGTGGAACGTTGTAAAATACGTCGTCCTTTCAAGTTATTTTTGGCGTGCATCCTTTTCCAGATCATTTCGCTTCGCTCGAGGAGGTTGCATGAATAAACTATGATGTCATAAACAAACATCTACATAATTAAAATCATACGATGTGCGTGCGTGCGTGCGTGCGTGCGTGTTTGTACCTCTACTCCTCCGGAACCAAAGCACCTACAAAGATGGGAGTAAGACCAAACGAAAGATCATTAAATTTCGCTTTTAATAGGCCTATTTTCATCGCTGTAACTTGATATTATCACCCTCAAATATGCGAAAGAACCTGAAAAAGTAACGTCAAAGTTTTTTTTAAACCCTCTTCATGTTTGTTCATGACGTCATAGTTTGTTCATGAAAATCTTCTCGAGCAAAGAGGCATGATCTGGAGCGCAGCGAGACGCAGCCGAATGAGCCGAAAAAATAACCTAAAAGGACAACGCATTTTGCAACACACCACATACAGCTCTTAAAATTGGTTTTATATTAACTGACTTGATGCATGTATAAATCAAACCAATAGATTTGGTTTTAAAACGATGTCAAACATTCGTGTTTCTGAAGCACGGAGTTGCGTGGATTGAACGAGCAAAGCGAGCGATTTTCACATAAACTAAACCTTATTTATGTGTGTTTCGCTTTGCTCTATCAACTTTCATCTCTCACCTACGTAGGGGATTACATCTGACGTTTCTCCAAGTAAGAGATCACCAGAAAGCGAAGTCATAAGACGCCCATGGAAAAATCTTTACTGAGCAGGAAGTAAAGAACAATATTCTTAAAATAAGTAAAACAAGCAAACCCATATAAAGTGTATACTAACACAAATTACAAGTGGTGTGTTATTCTTGGTGGTTACATTATTTACTCACGATTCTGACGAAATGTTTGCGCTGATTGAGTGAGCGAAGCGAACGAAAATCAGCGTTTGTCATCAGAAACAGCTCTTTTTCTGATAAATTGCTTGATCTTAACTTTTTACTTGACTCCTTGAAAATAATATTGACCTTCTCTCGAGATAACCGATATCGCATACTACACTGATATAATTTGCTTGATCGTTTTTTATGTGGAAGGTCTATCTGTATCATAAGTGTTGCAGCAAGAAATCTCCTCGAGCACAGCGAGGATGAGCGTCTAAGGAGGACGTATTTTGCAACACACCACATATACATCTTAAAATTGGTTTTGTATTAACCAATGAATTGATGAATTGATGCATGGAAAAATCGAAACAATAGATTGGGTTTAAAACGGTGTCAAACATTCGTGTTTCTGAAGAATGGCAGGAAGGAAGGAAGAAATATTGAATGGAAAGATGGAAGGAAGGATAAAAAAAAGGAAGGAAGAATGGATGAAGGATGGAAAGGAAGGAACGAATTAAGAATGGATGGAAGGATGGAAAAGAGGAAGAAAGGATGTGAGAATGGATGGATGGAAGGAAGGAAGGAAGGAAGGAAGGAAAAAATTATGAATGGAAGGATGGAAGGAAGGAAGGAAGGAAGGAAGGAAAAAATTATGAATGGAAGGATGGAAGGAAGGAACGAATTAAGGATGGATGAAAGGAAGGGCGTACGGATGGAATGTAGGATGGAAGGAACGATAGAAGAATGGATGGAAGGAAAGAAGAAATAATGAATGGAACGATGAAGGGAAGGATGAAAAAAAGCAAGGAAGGAAGGATGGACAGAAGGAAGGAAGGGTGGATCTATGGAAGGATAGAAGGAAGGAATGATGGATTGATGGATGGAAGGATAGAAGGAAGGATGGATGGATCGATGGAAGGAAGGTTGGATGGATGGATAGATAGAAGGAAGGATGGATGGATGGAAGGAGGGATGGGTGGAAGGTAGGAATGAAGGATGAAACGATGGAAAAAAGGATGGATGGTGGAAGGAAGGAAGGATGGATGGAAGGATAGGTGGACCTGAATGTGTATCAACTGACTTGATGCATGGAAAAAACAGACCCATAGACCTGGTTTTAAAAGGGCGTCATTTTCTTGGATTCTGAAGCACGGAAACATTCGTGTTTCTGAAGCTCTGAAAACCCATTCTGAGGAAATGTTTGCGCCGATTGAGTGAGCGAAGCGAACGAAAATCAGCGTTTGTCATCAGAAACAGCGCTTTCCTGAAAAATTGCTTGATCATTTTGCTTGCCTCCTTGGACGTAAAAAAATAATATTGACATTCTCTCGAGATAACCGATATCGCATACTACACTCTTATAATTTGCTTGATCGTTTTTTATGTGGAAGGTCTGTCTGTATCATAAGTGTTGCAGCAAGAAATCTCCTCGAGCGTAGCGAGACGACGCGGAATGGGCGAGCGACTCCGCTAGTGAGGGTTAAAAAGGAACTTTGGCGTTATTTTTTCAGGTTCTTTCGCGTATTTCAGGGTCATAATATAAAGTTACAGAGATAAAAATAGGCCTATCAGAAGCGCAATTTAATTATCTTTCGTTTGGTCCTACTCCCATGTTTGCAGGTGCTTTCGTTCCAGAGGAGTAGAGATACAACCATACAAACGCACATCATTCGATCTTAATGATGTAGACTAGCGAAGTCGCTCGCTTCGCTCTCTTATTCCGCGTCGTCCTGCTGACAGACATTCCACGTCTAAAACGATCAAGCAAATGGTCTGAGTGCAGTACGCGTTTTTCGTAGGGCTTCACTGCATAAACAAATGATAACCATAAATCATTCCAACAGTCTGGCCATCCGAGAGCTACGTGCGTGTCGATATGCTTCCAGTAATTTCTTTGAAATCATGTGCTCATTATTGCGACGCAAACTAATTGTAATTATTGCTCTCAGTTCCTCCATCACATTATATAGGGCCTTAGGGCTTCGTCGGGCAGATGACCGGGTGCGGTTAACGCTCGCTAAAACCCTCTGGCCCTTTGACCATCACATTATAAGCGCGCCTGCATGTCATCTATATCATTCAAAGCATAAGATTTGTTTGTTTTCACATTTGTACGTCTTCTCCTCCAGAAGTAATCCCCTACGAAGGTCAGAGATGAAAGATTGAGATAGAGCAAAGCGAGACACACATTGAAAGAGTTTCGCTCAATCCACGCACCACCGTTCTTCAGAAACACGAATGTTTGGCAACCTTTTAAAACCAGGTTTCCATGCATTAATTCAGTTGATACAAAACCAATTTTAATACCTATATGTGTTACGTTGCAAAATACGTTGTCCGTTTAGGTTATTTTTTGCATGCACCCTTCTCCAGATCATCTAAGTGCGTAACTAATATTTTCAAGACGATCCATGCGTTATGTAATTTCTTTGTACTGATTATTGCACGGATTTCGATATACTGATTATTTCATCGCAAGCTAATTGCAGATGTTGCTCACAGTTCGTTCGTCACATTCTTCAGCACATATTTCACCTACATCATTCCAAACATACGATTTGTTTGTTTGCACGTCTTCTCTTCCAGAAGTAATCCCCTACGAAGGTGAGAGATGAAAAATTGATAGAGCAAAGCGAAACACACATTGAAAAATTTTAGTTTACGTGGAAATCACTCGCTTTGCTCGTTCAATCCACGTACCTCCGTGCTTCACAAACACGAATGTTTGACACCGTTTTAAAATCAAATCTATTATTGTGATTTTTCCATGCATCAAGTCAGTTAATACAAAACCAATTTTAAGATGTATATGTGGTGTGTTGCAAATTACGCCATCCTTTTAGGTCATTTTTTCCGTGCACCCCTCTCCAGATTATTTCGCTTCGCTCGAGAAGGTTTTCATGAACAAACTATGACGTCATGAACAAACATCAAGAGGGTTTAAAAAAAATCTTGACGTTACTTTTTGAGGGTTTTTCGCGTTTTTGAGGGTCATAATATCAAGTTACAGCGATGAAAATAGGTCTATACTGAGCGCAATTTAATTATCTTTCGTTTGGTCCTACTCCCATCTTTGTAGGTGCCTTGGTTCCAGAGTAGTAGACTTACAAACGCACACACGCACGCACATCATATGATTTTAATGATGTAGATGTTAAGGATGTATCAATCTTATGACATTAGATTTTTAATGATAAAGATAACTTCATTAACATATTTGAACTACAATTCAAAATATGACTGCATGGTCATTAATTTCAACTGAAATGTTCGGTCAAATGTTTTTTGGTAAATGTATCTCGACGGTAAAACAATTTTCGGTAAAATAGCATTGTCTGTAAAATGATCGTGCCGGTAAAATGAACCAAACCCAGGGTGAGAAGTTAAATAGTGGCGTTGGTGGAGGGGCTTGGTAACACCGCACCACACCTCCCTTCCTCCCTCAACAAAGGATTGGAGGAGAATAGGTTACATGTGTCCTTACATAATAACATTAGGTGAAGTACACTTGTATCAGCAAGACAAAAGCAGTTAGCACAACAAACTGTAAATAACATAACTTACGAAAACAACTTCAGAAAGATAGGGAGTTAAAGAGTAGTAATAAATAGCATTTTATAGCTGACTTCAAAACTCGGCAAGTAGTTTATGAAAAGTGCTCGGTTTCCAACATGGATCAATAGAGGAAAAAAGGATAACGAAGGAAACGAAGTAGAGCGGGTCAAACTCTGGACTAGACTTAGACCTTACAGCCGCATCGACTGATGGGGCATAGAATCACCTGTACACTAACTCGGCGTTGAGTGGATCAGAGTTACCACGTACTGAGTGTAGGACGATTTGAGGCCCGTCTAGACTGGGTACAGCTGGTAGTACTCTTCCCATCACTTCTCAGGCTATGCTCGCTGGCCAAGGAGAAAGTGTTCCCTCGACTTCCAGGACTGCGTTCGCTGACCATTGACATACCATTTGCAGGAGGAGTCCACGTGAGTTCTGAACCCAGGGGTGTAGAGCACCTAGTCTCAGTCTTAAGAATACTGGTTAAACTGGAAGTGGGACTGGGCGGTGGAAATAGTCCCACACTGATGACAGCAATCAAGGATGAGGCGGAGATGACTGATTGCTTTTGTAATCGGTTCCACATTCCCAAACAAGGACCTGGAGGAAACCACAGATGACCGGTCCATGGAATCTGAAGTGTCACTTATCGTCTGGTAGTCTCAGACGGGACTACACCCACCTCGAGGGCAGTTTGGAAAAAATTACCCACACCAATACGATCTTCAATGAACGTGACGTTTGTGGACATAATTAATTCACCGGTAAGGGGATAAAACAACCCATACGTATGCCGCTTCTGGTCGATTCAATACTTATTCTCATATTCTCAGCGATCCAGTGGGGGAAAACTTGCTAGATCGGAGAATAACATACGCCAGGCATCCAAACCCCTTCGCCCCCTGGCATTGGGGACTCGGCCCGTCCACATCTGGTGCGGCAAGATGTCTCCAGGGATAGTTTTTGTTCGTAGGTCATCATGCAAAACTGGTGGTTGAAGGCAAGCATAACCCCAGAACATTTCTGGTAAGTCAGCGTTTTGAAGGATGGCACCGTGATGTTCTTTAGGTTCAAGTGAGCACATTCCAAAATGCTGTTTTTCTTGGGCGTTCACGGAAGAGTACAACAGTGTACTACTTCATTCTAGGAGAGAAACTGCTGGAGTCGTCCGACCTGGTGCATGACATGACACAATCGACATGAGCACGAGACGCCACGGAAATTATTTTAGTTGTGGTTGTTGTTCTTGAAGCATTTTAGTTGTTCGTTGTTGTTTGTGTTTTAGGGAGCACGAACCCAAACCGGGTATCTACTATCTACCCACGACGATGAGAAGGACAATATTAGCTGGAGAATCCAAATGGAAAACCCAGGTCTTTGACATGCTACAATCGACATGGGCACTAGGCACCATAGCGCCCATCTCCTCCCGAAAATGAATTATTTTAGTTTACTTTAGTTATTTAGGGAGCCCGGATCAAAACTGGTCATCAGCCCCTCTAACCAACACACATGAAACACCCAACACTTAAAACTAAAAAAACACAAAACATAAAAACGTTTAGTGTAGCACTTCATAACAATAAAATGAAACAATATGGTTAGAAGTCGCACGTTCTTTCAACGAAATAAAAGTCAATAATCAAGACACATGCTAGTGTGTCGCATGCCAAGATTCAACTGTAACACTAACGCCCGTCCTATCCTGACAAAATGTATAAGGCTGAAACTTCGATTGATCGGGAGACTTTGGTCGCCTGACAAAAATATCAACGTTATTCACACCTTTTTTTCAACAAGAAAGCGTTAAGCTGTGGCGACCAAAGTCTCCCAATCAAACGAAGTTTCGGGTCGTCTCACAAAATAAAAGCCAATATACGAGTGACGCAGTTTAACATTTTTTGTTGAAAAAAAAGTGGAAATGACTAATTACTAGCTCCTAGTAGCTAATTTCACAAAAATAAATTCTTCCATGACGTGAATAAAGTAAAAAATTTGCAGATAGCTGTAGTTTAATCATAGAACATGCCTTTTGGTGGTGGGGGGTTAGGGGAAGAGTTAATTCAAAGTTACCAGTCAACTTCAATACTATTTTAAAAGCAGAGTTACAATAGAGCAGGGCATTTTGGTTGTTGTTGTTTATTTTTAAGGAGGTTGAACCCAAACTGCCTTATCTGCTCCACGACGATGAGAGAGCATTTGTTGTTGTTTGTGTTTTAGGGAACAAGAAACCCAAACTGGCCATTTGCTTTCAACAATACAATTGTAGAATACAGATAAAGATCTAGACACACGCTATAGTATGTCTCTGCCAAGTAACAGTAGATCATCCCATTGTAGACATCCGATTGTTAAAAAATTGATTGTTAATAATAAAAAGACGGCCTCACTAGCAGAAATGTGTCTGTTAACTGTAAACAACTAAAAGCATATTTGGCATGTTGAGGATAAATCCGAATGTGTCGACAGAAATCTAAAAAAGTGTGGTAAATGTAAGGGGGAAAGTGCAGGGATAAAGAAAAAATGAAAGTTAAAGACTGAGTGTCCACCATTCATAGAGAGAAAGTGTTAAATAAATACGGATGCAAACCTATTAACGTTGCCTTTTGGACTTAAATGTCAGACTGCCTGAGTGGGGAATCGAACCCACGACCTTTGAAACCAAAGGCCTGAGTCCTACCACTCAGCCATACTGACATGGCCAATTCAGTATGGCTGAGTGGTAGGACTCCGACCTTTGGTTTCAAATGTCGTGGGTTCAATTGCCCACTCAGGCAGTCTGACATTTAAGTCCAAAAGGCAACGTAAATAGGTTTGCATCCGTATTTATTTAACACTTATCGAGCCCAATTGGCTTTCTGTCCCGTTTATAGAGAGAAGTATGCGTCAATAACGTTGTTTTTATGTTACTGACTAGCTAGTAACGCTGGCCCCATTTTAAATCCCATATAGACTCATTGCTCATGGCTAGTGCAAAATTGAGAAGGCCTACGAAGCTGAACTTTTGCACACGGATGCATGGTGATCTGAGCACGGTCCTTTTGTTGGTTTGGGGGTTGTAGGGTTCAGGACAAATGCGTGGGAGGGTTTTGAAATTCGCCACCAGCGAATTTAAATTTCGTTTCTTTTCCAAGTTGCAACCAAAGATTTTACGCAACAATAGCTTGAACAATCAAGACTGGTCCTTAGATTTATTGTAAAAGCCTGGACGAACTAAAAACTGAACTGTAACGAAGGATAAAATAAAGAAACATTAACGTTGCTGTGGATTGCGTAAGAATACAGGGATGCACGTTAGATGATGGTTACGCAACAATACGAGCATCCACGAGCTAATGTGGGAATTTTGTTAATAACCCAAAAATAAAATGCTGATGACCAGGAGTGGTTAATGATCGTTAAACCCTTTGAAACCCTTTAAATAAAATGCTTCGCATTCTGCTGTTTTAGTAACAGTGACCTTCGGAGGTTTCTGCATGACTAAATGTTTACAAAACTTGAAAAATGAAGGGGAATGTGCAGGGATAAACAAAACAACTGAAAAGGATGCGCTGATTGAGTGAACGAAGCGAACGAAATCAGCGATTGTTAGCCAGTGTGTGCAAAAATGGGATTGAAGCAACTTAAACAGACGGTGTAACCTTATGAACATTTACAGTCCTATGAAAGTTGTGATATCCACCCAAAACAAAACCTGGTAGAAAAACACGCCAAGTTTCCAAAATCGGTCGGCCTTTGAAGGTAGTGATATCAGTCAACCAGGGAAAAGCCACCAAAGTCAATCCTATTAGCCAAGTTAATCGCACCCAATATACGTTGGACGTTAAACGAAAACTTGAAGATTGCTACAGCGAGTAGCAATCTTCAACTTTTCATTTAACTTTCAAACTATTAGTCGGTGCGATTAAATTGGCTAATAAGATTGACCTTGGCGGCCTTTTCCTGGTTGAATGATATCACTATCTTTAAGGGCCGACCGTTTTTGGAAACTTGGCGGGTTTTCCTACCAGTTTTGGTTTGGGTGGATATATTTTATTGAGGGCAGTGACCCGAAGCCATGCACCCTTCACTAAAAAAAAGGCAAAACAATAAAAAGGCAAATCAACAAAAGGCAATGATACAAATCAATCACAAATCAACCATCATCCAAACCAGCGTCCGCCAAAAAACACCAAAATCCACCCCACGCACCCCCTCAGCTGCAGGGGTACCAGTCCACCTCAGATCGGCTTCCCCACCACTCAACAGTAGACTGCAATAGCTCGAAAATGGGACTGTGGAATCAAAGAGTGTATTTGGGGGAGGGGGACTCCAAGAACCTTTTTTACGTTACTTCCCAAATCAAACTTCCCCAGAAGCGAGTGCACTGCGGGCACTCCAAAATAAAATGGCACACCGTCTCGTCAGCACTGCACTCACATGGTGGAGATGCCGAACCATTAACCGGTAAGCATGGTACCGCAGGCGGATGTGACCTGCCCGAAGCCTCGATATCAACCCCCCCCCCCCCCAAAAAAAAAGACAGGGAACCCATGGAGCACGGAGGCACCGTTGATGGGTGGGCTGCATGCAGTGCTTGACTGGTTACACCCACAGCCCACTCTGTCTTCCACCACCCGAGTACACGTGGAAACCACTGGGCTAAGGTCTCGTTTTGTCAGGGGTATGGCCACAGGATTCATGCAGGATTCGCACCCCACACGTGCCAATTCATCACCGTGGACGCCGGTGTGCCCAGGGACCAGAGAAATAATACTCTCTTGCCGAGCCTGAATTAGCTTTCACCCAAGATGCACCGCACCACAGTTGGAGTGTCAAAGCAGCTCCACAAAAACCAAGGACCCGAGACGGAGTCGGAGCAAACCACAAAGTGGGGCAGATGCAGGTCCAACACCACATCCAGAGCAGCGATGGAGGGATATTCACAGCAAACTTCAAGGCTGGAACAAAGACCCCCCCCCCCCCCCCGTATTGCTCTGATGAAACGAGGCATCACAGAACATCGCAACAGCAGACGTGCCAAGGATGCGGAAATCAGCGTCCAGCTCACTGCACCATACTCAGGACAGGGAAGACTCACGAAAAATGGGTCCGCAAAATTACACAAGGGTTGATCTTGTAGAATGGTTCCACCAAGTCCAGCAGCCCCAAAATTGGCTCTGGCTAAAGGAACAAGAGTACGATAATCCGTTAAGATTCGGCCCATTGGGTCACTGACGCCCCTGCTTAAGCCTCTCCAGCAGACTTACAATAATGAACACAAAGACGTGAGTCGCAGGACGACAACAACTACACGAGTAAAGAATTGTTGTTTTTCTTACTAATAATTAGGCGAGTTCGATGGACTTTCGACAAAAGACACGTAAACCTCTTAGAAAACAAATACACCAAAATACCAGTATTACCTGGTTGGTTTGGTTTCTATTGCCTCCTGAAAATATACATTACCTTTTTTAAAGCATTTCTCTTCTCCAAATGCTGTTTAATCTAGAGAACTTAAATCGAATATATCCTTCCGTACTAGCCTCCTCATATATAAACCGAAGCGGAGCATTATGCTCACCTTTTCGGACCTCTATTGTGCCCAGATGGCGACAAGAGGGGAGGAGGGAGGGAAGCAAGGTAATGCATATTTTCAGGAAGCAATAGAAACCAAAATCAACCAGGTAATATTGGTATTTTGATGTTTCTAATTGCCGTGAAAATATACATTACCTTTTTTAAAGCATTCCACAGACTTCGTCACGGCGGTGGGCGCCATCTGACCGCGTTCCCTTAGGTAGCGAGTGGTTCCCCACACAGAAACAAGTGTGCAAAGGGGGTTAAGTACGTGTTGAGCCGCAACAAAGGGGCCAATGCGGTACAGTCCATCAGCTTGATGAGACATATCCCGGAGGTAGTGAGATGTAAAAACGGTGAGACTTTGCCAGGATGCGGCTTGCATGATGACGGTAATCGGGATATACTGTGGTGAGCCCAGGAAGTGGATATAGCGTGGAGTTCGTGCGCTGTTTGGTAGACACCGGCCTGTAGTGGGATTGATAATTATCGTCACCCGGGACCAATTGGTTCACGGGACCCCTGAATGTGGGCCGGGATAGGCGGATTCATGAAACGCCCTTTGAAGCATACTTCGTGTATGTAGGTAATCGTGAAACAGGGAATTGGGAATAGGGAACCAAGGGCTGGTAATCATAGTGGAGGGAACCGGGGTGGGATCCTAGTCATGGTTATAGGATGTAGGTTGGTGTAGTTGGGCGATAACCTTATGACACAAGTAAAAGACGGGGTGTAGGAATCGGGACGTGGATGATCCATAAACATTGTCATTGGCAAAGTGAAATCGTAAGGCTTGGGAGAAGTATAAACGTGCCGGAGGGGAATCGTGATGATCCACAACTGAGTCGATGGTTGTTGGCACTCGATGCAATGAGATATACAGTCGGATGATTCGTTGTAGATGGGATTCTTCTCATAGTTGTGTAGCTTGCTGAGTGGTCCATCGGCATTGTATATGACCTTATGTGTTGTCGCTGTGCAAAGAATGGGACCTGGCATCCATGGTCGTATCAGTCCGTGAGGTATTACAGTGACAGCAAGACGGGGATCGTGGAGATGGTGCGTGAGCGCATCAATACAGGATACAGGTAATCGGCTAGAAGTAGAGGTAGGGTGACTGTAGACTATGGGAAGTAGCAACTGATAGAGGACTGGCGAAGGTAATAAGAGTTTCTCTGGAAACAGGGAAGGGAACCAGCAACCGAATGGAGCAAGGAGGAATGAGCCGTAGCGATTGGGAAACTGTTGATCCGAAGGGAACCGATGTAATAGGCAAAGGTAGGATGTTGGTTTGTAAAGACGGAATGCTCCTCTACTTGTTGCTGGTGGGAACGTAGATATCAGGTAGAAAAAATGGCGGACGGGGCCATGCGGCGGTCGCAGGATGGCTATGAGTAATAGAGAAGCGCGTCCCGGACTGGGGAGGGACTGTCTGCGAAAAATGAAGGTGACAAAGTGGCGGTGATGCTGTGTGAGTGGCATCGGTGGTCGAGGGAACTGAGTCTGGAGCTGGTAACTCTTGACAGCATGGTGGATCACGGATCATAGGAGGATCGTTGAGAACAACTGGTATGCCCAAGTAATCGGGAAACGTAATGGCGGCTGGCGAGGCCTTGTAGACGTGAGGGGAATCAATGGTGTGCATTGGGATCGTAGGTGAAAGATAGCGGATCGTGATCTGCAAGGCTCTGGCTCATGTAGGGGCCCAATCATGGTTTGTTGACATCCCAATAGGAGTAGAATTGGGCGATGGTTGCATAGAGGAACCGTGAATAAGCAAGTTGCTAGGATAGTGAAGAAGGAATGATGCACAAGTAGTAACTAATGTCAGTTGCCGATTGGTAACCGGGGAAAGACTGGGAGTCATAGAAGCAG
This sequence comes from Lithobius niger, assembly GCA_023313725.1. NCBI lineage: Eukaryota > Metazoa > Arthropoda > Chilopoda > Lithobiomorpha > Lithobiidae > Lithobius > Lithobius niger. The sequence continues at coordinate 28,552 of JAHWFP010230412.1, read as the reverse complement.
GAATTTTGAGGACATTATCCGGGCCTGGACGAGCATCGCATGTCCGGGTCCGGATTCGAATTAGACAGTGGTAGTCAAGCTGGAAGTAGCAAACTTAGTGAGGAAATGGTGGTCCCCTGGAAGAGACCTGCCGAGGTATAGAGTCTAATTGCTAGTTGAAGTAGATGTTGGTTCTCCCCTCCCCTTTCCTTCGGTCTGGAACCGGGGATCATAGGAAAGCTGAGGGGAAAGGCAAAACAGGTGTCTGCTTGAGGAAGGAGACGGAATCAATGTCTTTGCACGTGAAGAGGAACGGGTAAGCTGTAAGGTTGTATCCCTATCCGCAGGGGGAAAGGAGGTGGCTGGCATCGAGGGGATCGTGATCGTGATTCGAGGCGGACAGAACGCGGAGTGAAATCGGTCTGCTCCGATCAAGCAGTAAATGTCTAACTAAGCCAAGATAATATTGGGCCCGCCCCTAATGCAAAGGATGGTAAGGGTGATGACGATCGTGGGACGGGAAGCCTGGGTGCTGCTGGTTGCCTTGCGCACCCCAAGTTTTCTTTGGAGGAATTGGGGCGGAAGGCAACCGCAGGTCGCTGACGGTGTTCACTTATCAGGCGAATGGGTGGATACAGAAGGTTCTTTGGAAGATCGGAAAGGGAACCGGTAATCGGGTAAGTGGACTGAATCGTAGTGACTGCTCAGTTGACGATCCTAAAGGGATCGATGTAACAGGTGAAGGGAGGATCGGTCTAACAGGTGAAACCTTCCCCAATGCACCAGGGCGTATAAGACCACGAGGACGGAATGTCCTTTTACTTGCTACTGTTGGGAATGCAGAAAGCAGATTAAGAAAAGTAGCAATGGCCACCTGAGAGGGAGGGGTCCGTCTCGAACGTCAGGGAGGTTGAGGTAATCAAGGTTGCGACTGGGTCCTCCTGAAGGCAAGGAGGATCAAAAGCCGCTGGAGGAATGTTTTATTATGGTTGGTATACCCGAGGAATCAGAAGCCGCGAGTCCATGTGGATCGAAGGGAATTGGCGGTAGGAACCATCATCGCCAGGCAATCGAAGGTACGTGGATCGTGTTGAGGGGATCAGAACTCAAAGGTGGTACACGAAATGTGAACGCCCTAGGAGGACGTCCCAACAACAGTGGGCGGTGGGGAAGTTGGTCATGAAGACCGATCCATAGCTTGTACAGGAAGGCTTAGATCCGTACAGGAGGTACCAGGAGTTGTGTTGGGCATAATTAAGAAGCAATCGGGGATGATTCCCTAGACTGCTTAAGTGATACAGGTAGAGGGATCGTGGATAGATCGAGATTGGTGTGAAATGGGGAACCGTGATCCACTGAGGATGGGTCCGGGGAATAGGAATCGTGAAAGTTATCTTCTTGGAACTCATGGCTTGGGACCAGGAACCGGTGGAGGTGAAGGAACAGCTTGTGCCGTTTGAAATGATGAATCCATGAGACTCTGAACCTGTGGGCTGAAAAAGAAAAACAGACCGCTAGCGTGTAGAGGGGCAGAACGTGTGCCTAGAGATGAACGTGAGGACAAGTCCAAAGAAGGTAATCGTGTAACGTTCCTTCATGTGAGCAGGTTCCTTGCTGAGGGATCGTGGATCCTGGGCTGACCATAAGAAATCGGGAACGAAGTCGCCATGTCACACGGTTGAGGGGAATTGAGAGTTCAGACAGGAACGGATTCCCAACTGGTAACCAGGATCGAGTGGATCGTAATCCGTTGTGAGTTCTGAAACCACAACGTTGCCCGAGACCGGCTGGTCCAGGGGAGCCGGAAGAGCAGATCGGGAATGTGGGTCGAACTATCCGTCAAAAAAAAAATACCCTTCACCCGCGGTAAGATGGTAAGCGGGAAGGGAATCGGGAACCAGGAACAGGCGTACCCTTCACCCGTGGTAAGATGGGAATCGGGAACCAGGAACCAGCATACCCTTCAACCGCGGTAAGATGGTAATCGGGAAGGGAATCGGGAACCAGGAACCAAGGACCGGGAATCGGGAATCAGGAACCGAGAGTTCAGAAAGAAAGGGATTCTCCAGCGGCAACAGGGAATCGAGAAGCTCATGATCCGCAGTGAGTCTAAGACTTCAACAGCTTTGGAAGCCGGTTGCGTCAAGGGAACCGGGGAGGAGGAATGTAGAGGGCGGATCGAAGACCCGTCTTTGGGAGTGCTCTTTGTCCTGGGCATGACAAGGCAATCGAAGGGTACTCGGTAACTGTAGAGGTAACCGGCAATCGGAGGGTAATTGGGAACTGTAGAGGCAACCGGGAACCGAGTTCTTCACTTGGAGCGAGGTGAGCATGATGCTCCGCTTTGGTTTATATATGAGGAGGCTGTGCAGTAAGCTGTGCAGTAGGTAGCGATGTGGAAGGATATCTTCGATTTAAGTTCTCTAGATTGAACAGCATTTGGAGAAGAGAAATGCTTTAAAAAAGGTAATGTATATTTTCACGGATCTAGAAACAAAATAGTTTGATGTTTAAAGTAAGGTTCCCCAGGGCAGAAACACTGTCTGCGATACCAATTATCAGGGAAAAATTGTCTGCAGCTAATCTTCGTATTGTTACGTGCATATTTATTGGTTTTTACTGAATAACTTTTTAGTGCTTATTCTATTGATCTGGCTCTTCCACCAACGGAAAGGTCTCGTCGAGACGATTAAAATGGTGTATTGGAATGTCCAAATCAGTCAAAAATTGGCGAAACGGCAGAAATTTGATCAAAATGGCAAGTTTTTGTCTGCGACTGTGCCAGATTATCTGCGACATAGTCGCACATCACACCCTTTTCTGCTTTCGCGGTAAGGTTTAAGTGAACCAAAGTCAATACAGTAAAAACCAAAGTCAAAACACCAAAGGAACATGAATATGATGTCCTGTAAGGTTTCACATACCACAGTGTTGCTGAAGTGTTAAGTCCACGTGACCTTACTGCTGTCCTCACAACGGAACTAAAGCCTCCCAAAAGAGAGAAAGGGACCGTAAAACCGGATTGGCTTTTCCAGCTCATAATTGATAAGAAAAAAAATGGGTTTGATCAATGTGAAACAAAAAAATGTGATATCTTCCCAATACAAAACTTGTTACGGATGCCTGCCAAATTTTTTGGTCGTTTGAGGAAGTCGTTCTATCAAACGCCAAGCTCTTTTGCCGAGTTACTCACCGATTAAGACTAAAAACGTTAAATGAAAAAAAAATAAAAATTGTGCAGTAAGCAATTTGCACATATTTCATTTCAGCTTCGAACTATTAATCGATGGGGTTAACTTGGCTGAAGAGCTTGGCGGTTGATATCACGCCTTCAAACGGCTGAAAAGCTTTGCGGGAATCCTTAATAAAGGATTTGGCTTTCCAAATCTTAGCTATTTTTTATGTATTATTTTGTTACTAGAGGAAGCCCGGTCAAGAATTAAGTTTACAGACCCATTCCCCCCCCCCCCCC
>JAHWFP010230412.1:13309-24701 GCA_023313725.1 Lithobius niger | reverse complement strand
CACTCCCAACTCCCCACTCCCACTCCCATTTTCGCACATACTGGCTAAAAAACGCTTTCACGGATTAAAATTTCTTCAATCCAATTTTTGCGCACACTGGCTGACAAACGGTAATTTTTTAGGTCTCAGTCACTGAATCTGCGCATCCAGTGGCTGAATCACAGGATGCACCGTTTAAATAATGTGAGCGCTGAACCATCATCTTTGCATGAAACAATTTTTCTGTGGGAAGTCAATAAATAAGCTTTCGTAGAACAAAAGTTGAAACCTTTAGCACGGCTGCTTTGGCATTTTCCTTTTCTGGGAGAGGAAAGAAGTAAATCGCCGGCCTATGGCGGCCTAAACCACGCGCAATGGCTGTTTGCCGTGACGTCATCACGAGTTGGCCAATGATGAACGAGAACAACGGCCGTCTGTTTGGCCGTCTGATTGGACAAGCCCAGTCACGTGACATGCACGTCACAGCAAACAGCCACGGCGCATGGTATAACAATGGCTCATTATTATTTTGTTTTCACTCACAGAGCTTTGATTGTAAACGACTGCTTTGCAAGATAGCAATGATCAACCTCGGGCTCAGCAGTGATTGTTGTATTTGAATTTGAATTTGTTTTATTGAGCCTTAAGGCCTACAAGCCATCCGCTCACTCTACAATAAAACTACTTACTAACTACTTACAAACTTACCTAACAAACTAACCTAAAGTATAAACTAACCTAAAGTACATATAGAACTGGAGCCACCTGAATAAAATACCGTCCACAGCCGTACGGCCAAATACGCAACTGAACACAACTGCAAACTTTCACCACTGACAGCGAATACAGAGGACCATCTACCACGACACTAACCCTACAGCCCCGGCACAGGACTGTAGGGGAGACAGGCCAAACAAGGGAAGACAAAGCCAAGTAAGGGAAAAAAAAAATTACTTGAATGAACAATTCTTCTGCTATAGCCATTGAAACCGCCGAGTGGCCCGGCAGAAACCAAGCACCCGACCGAGACTCCCCGGGACAGTGTGTGGCGGGACCCCAAGAATTCCCTGAAGAGGGTCCCCCTCTCCCTTACTGACAAAGCAGCGTTGAGACACCCAACGGGGGCAATTCAAAAGAAAATGCTGGACGGTCTCTTCCCCCCTCCCACACTCACACACTGGCGAACGTGCCCATCCAAGCCGAGCTAGATGGGCCCGAAGCTGAACATGACAACAGGCCCGCATCCCTACGGGAAACCGATTCAGGAGTTGTGGGGCAGCCACCGAAGGATGGAGCGCAAAAAGCCGCCTTCCCGTCTCACTAGCGACCCAGGCGGCCGCCCAGTCACCCCGAAAGACCTTGCTCACAGCAGGATGCAAGTCGCGAGGGCCGAGAGCAATGCAAAGTTCCGTGCATCCACCCCCTGACCCCCGGCGGGCCATAGCGTCTGCTTGCTCATTCCCGAATACACCAGAATGCCCCCTGACCCAACCAATCGACACACTCACTCCCTGGAGGCTCAACGTGAACAGCTTCCACCCAATTTCCCAAGCAATCGGGTGCGAGCACTGCACAGAACGGAAACAGCTCCTGAGGAATCCAAGCCCCGCCAGGCTATCTGTTAGCACACAGAAGTCCGGGAACAATAGGCTAGCTCCCACATCAAGGGCCACCGATATTGCCGCAAGCTCGCCCACAAAAGCCGACGGGAGGCCTCTCACGGTGTAGCCGAACTCAAGATGCAACCGTGGGACACACACACCCACCCCTCCAAAAAGGAAGCATCACAGAAAATCAGGGCACAAGTACTGGTGCTACTTGTGTAGCAGGTGTACTGGAACTAATGGATCCAACAAAGCAGACTCGGCAGCACTGCCCCACACCCAAGGAGCTTTAGGGTGGACAAACACAGGTGTCGGAAGGTCAATCAGACCCTCCCGACACAAGAGGGTAGCACCTAAACCTGGAGAACCCAGAAGCGCACGGGCTCCCTGAAGCAAAATCATGTAATCCCGGAGGATTTTGGAAAATGGGTCCGACCAGCCCCTTGCAATAGCTCGCTGGCCGAGCCTAACTAACAACTCCTTCGCCCGAAACTCGATTGGGGACTCGCCAGCCTCAACGTGAAGAGCAAGCACAGGCGTTGAAGGCAAGCTACCTGTGACTACCCGAAGACACTCATTCAGAGCCATTTGGAGTCCACCGATGGCCTGCCGTGAACTGACCAACATCGGGGCATGAATATCTGCGCAGGAGCGCAAGTACACCCTGTAGAACTTGACGATGGTACAACGCCTTGCGACCGACCTGTTGCCCGTCAGAGACTTCAGCACACCAAGGCAGGCCGCAACGTTTTTACGAACAGCGGCCGCATCATGTACCCAGCTAAGTTGTGGGTCGAGCCAGTAGCCCAGGTACCGGACCTTAAGAGAGGAATGTACCAAGACACCATCCACCTTGATTGATGCCTCACAGCCTTGGCCCCGCCTGAAAACCATAAGCTCAGTTTTGGCACTCGACAGCTGGAGACCTCTGGCAGCGAGAGCTTTCGATCCACAATCAATGGCAACCTCCAATGCCGAAAGGATCACCAATAGATCCTTACCTGTGAGCCAGACAGCCACATCATCTGCATAAGCCACAACGTTCACTGCCTGGCCCATCTCCACCAAGACCGAGTTGATAATACAAGCAAACAGCACCGAGCTGAGACAGCTACCCTGGGGCAGCCCCCGGTCGGTGGTTCTCACCCCCGACCAAACAGAGCCGACTCTGGTAGCGAAGTCACGGTGACCGAGCAGAGCCAGAACCGATGCCTTCACCTTGTAGCTAACACCCAACTCGCTGAGATCATGACCGACCCACAACACATCCACCATGTCATAGGCCGCCTTGATGTCAAGGAACACGGCCACTGCGATGCTATCATTTAACCAGGCTCCGCGTATTCCTGATTCAAGGAATAGCATTGCATCCTGTGCCCCCCGATGCTTCCGGAAGCCGAATTGGGCGCCAAACAGACGCCCAGACTTCTCGACTTGCCACACCAATCTGTTCACCAACATCCTCTCATAAACCTTACGGGCACAAGACAGAAGGGCAATGGTAACTCCTAACGGCCGAGCGCACCTTCTCCCTACCAAGAACCGGGGTCAAGACAGAGAACATCCAAGTTCGTGGCGGGAGGGCCCCGTCAAACCGACTCTGATAAAAGGAAAGTAGAGCCTGGCTGCCATCCTCTTTAAGATCCTGCAGATCCGCGTAGGACACTCCATCAATGCCCACTGCACTGTCACTATGACAGGCTGCGAGAGCCGCCGAGAGCTCCAACCGGGTAAGCGGGGAGTCCGAGCCATCCATTCCCCCGGGGTCCCCCCCAGCACCTCGAGGCGGAGGAGGACCCTTAGGGGAACCATACACCTCTGCAAAGTTTGCATTAAACACTTCAGCCATGCAAGGCCCGCGCAAGACCTGTCCAGTCCCGCCGAAAACCCAGGCGATGGCTGGACGAGCATCCTGCGGTCGCACTAGAGCCCAGACCTTGGAAATCGGCAGACCCTCAGAGACTTTAGCACAAAGTCTTGCCCCAAACTGTGCTTTTTCCTTGTGGAGGAGGAACCTCATCTCCTGTGCCACTCCAACGTACTCGTACCACCTAGCATCGCAGCAAGACCGCAGAAACCTCTGCCAAGCTCGACGCCTATCCCTGACAGCTACGACGCAAGCATGTGTCCACCACACAGCATCACGTCGGGTCCTTCTAGCCAAACAACGAACACCCCCTCCCTTTCTTTCCCCAATCCACTTCTTCACCCAAGGTGCAAAATCCCCTGAATCTACCACCGGACGGGCTAAACGGGCGAGGCTGTCAAGTACCCTCCCCCTCCAGGACAACGCCACAGGAAAATGGTCACTCCCCCGCAGGTCTGTTGACACCTCGAACGCAGCATGAGTGGCCAAACTACTGGTACAAAGGAACAAATCCAAAGTCGATTCCTGGATGACCCCCCTATATCGGCGGACAAATGTTGGCGTCCCGTCCTGCACCACAGTCAGGCCGAACCGATCCAAACTATTGGCAATGACCCGACCCCTGCTGTCACAACGAGTGCTCCCCCATTGCCAATGGTGGGCATTAAAATCCCCACCCAAAAGAAGAGGACCAGGGAGTGACGACACCCACTCTTCCCACGCCGCCCGAGAAATGCTTCCTGTTACGTGCAAAATTCCTACAGTGACCCACTCCCTCCCCCACCAAACTCTAAAAACACAAGCATTAATTCCACGACAGGGGGTGGAGGGGAGGGTGCACATAGGAATCCAATCCCGAACATAAACTCTGACCCCCGACCGACCAGGGCCTGCCATACCCACAAACCCATTCAAAACAGGGACCACATTGGGTGGGAGCCTAGTTTCCACCAAGCCCAAAATTTCAACCTTAGACCCTAAAATTTCAACATCTTCACCCTTATTAGCCACTCCCCTTGCATTCCACACACACAGGGTGAAAATGACAGAGTGAAACACACAACACTACAGAAACACACGTACTTAAAGTTGCTCACTGTCTCCCTCCACACAGGGAACTAAATTTTCACTAGCATTAGAACCACTGCTGTGCCTCGCATTGCTGGCCTCACTACCTGACCCACACGAACCTAACTCACCATCTGACACCGTCATCTCAATCTCCACTTCATTTGCCCAACTGATTTCCGAGCCAGGCACAACTTCAGCTACGGTGCCGTTTATTACTACGCCCGAAACCAAATTCGAAGCACTGACAACACACTCTACACACACATTGGCATTTCCACCGTGTACACACACTTTTGGTTCCACTATTACAGAGGGCTCACACTCAGTTGACACTGGAACCGGCACCACACTCACAGTAGAAACCACACTATCATCAGCCATCTGCTGGTCTGAGAGATCCTCATTTTCACCCAAGGGCAAAAAACGGTTATTGTCCACTGCAACCACTTTGATAAGAGGTGGGGAGTCGCAAGCGCCGACCGCGAGACTGACGCTTTCCGCCGACGTGAACGGCGCTGAGTCGACCACTCAGACGGAAGAGACAGCAATGGGAGCCTTGGCTGGAGGTCCAACGGCCCCAGACTCCACATCATCAGCTGGAGCAACAGAAACGGTATCAGACACCTTTGGGGGGGCCAAATGTACACAAGGCGCCTCTCGTGGCACTAAGCTGCGGCACACCTTACAAAACGTTTCACTGCACAGACGCCTCACGTGACCTCTTTTGAAACAATTTAAACACTTCGGAGGCCTATCAGCTATGGCCAGCAAACCGGCAATCCCTAAGACGCAAACAACATCAGGCACGTCGTCTACAACAATTGAATCCTTGAGTTTCAATACACCACACCTAACTCCCGTCCGACAATGATGGAGCCCCTCAATAAAGTAACGTTCATGGGATAAACCTACTAATTCCCCGTAGGACGAAAGAGCCCTCACAATGTCAGAGTCAGGAACATCGAGTGGCAGCCAATGCAACTTGAACCGAAGCGCTCGATCATGTAAGTCGTAAGTTGCTGCTCGGTGACCGCCTATCAGTAAGTTGCCTGCTTTCTTCACAATGCACTTGGCCTCTCTATCAGCAAACGAAACCTGGAAGGCATTGTTTGCTCCCAACCTACTAATGCCGCTGACACGGCGCAAGTCGACGAGTTCAGCCAAAGTATCTCTGAGGTCCTGCACCAAATACGGACGTCCTGCCTGGTCCGCCAGGATGACCAGAGAAAGCGCCATGGAGAGATTGGAGAGGCAGCCCCTGTAAAGTCTCTTTAGCCACGTCAGGTCACGTGGTGCCTCTTGATCAACACCATATGAGCCTCCCAATAATTCTTCCTCTGTAACACCTGCAGCAGCACTGTCCTTTGAGGCTAAAGCTTCCACATAGGATGCCTTTGAAGAAGGCCCGGTTGCCCCATGACGATAAATACCGTCAGTCACTGTTCCTCTTAATCCTGCATGCTGAGCCTCCTGACTGTCCGCTTCGTTTGCAACACTGGTCACCCCTAAATTGTTAGCATTGTTTGACCCTTCATTGTTTACAGCCTGAGTCAATAGTCCCAACTCTAAATCTTCCTCAACTATACCGTACAAATTCCAGTCCAACTCGTCCAGACCCAAGCCTTCTGCTATCTTCCACACTTCACGGTACTTTCCCACTGATACAACTCCACTGGTGATCTCCCTCTGAGTCAGGAGTCCCGATTTCTTCATCTCCAACAACGCCAACCTTACTGGTCGCGCCATGTTGTTGTCCACTTTGAAACAATTCAGCTCAGCTCTGAAAGCCTTCATCTGCGAATTCAAGAAGCCATTGTATAGTTTCCAGCTGCCAATTTCGAGGCCAGCTTAGTTTGATATAAAACTATACTCATTTAGGTGAAACATGGATTCTTTCATTCATTCATTCATTTATTTTCAGAAGCCATGGTCCCAAACCGTACGCTCCTATGTACAAATGCTACTACTCAACTTTCAAAGGGTTCAAAGGGTTTAACGAGCGTTAACCACTCCTGGTCATCTGCCCGAAGCCCTAAGGACCAACTCAACTCAACTTTCATTTTACCCATCAACAATCAACGGTTTGGACGATAGTGTTCAATCCTTAGCACGTGCACCAGGAATTGTTAGGCACCGTAGCAAAGACATTACACGTGCACGAAAACAATGATAAGCGATTAAATTGATTGTTGTCCTTCCGGTCTTCCTTTTAGCCGGCCTCCAGGATTATATGTAGATTGTGCTGTTGTTTTGTTTCTCCTGTATGATCTACGTTAATTTGATTATATTGATTAAAGTATTTATAATAATATAATAATATGTAGTTTGAACACCAGTTAGGGTGCAAAGTAAACGGCAGGGCTGGGAGCCGCTTACATCGATCCATACTTTTAAACATGAAACATCAGATAAAACAAAACTCGGTTGTTTTTAGGATACGTTTTAGCTCAACTTCCCCCAGACGATGACGGTAGCAACTGAAACCATTGTAGTGGAATAACACGATCGAGAACATAAAAACACACACACACAAAAAAAAAAATGGCCGTCCAGCTGAGAATGGTTCGGCCCTTCAAAAAGTGATATCAGTAGATAAAAACATTCTCCAAAGAAAAACTTGAATATTGGCTTCGAGAGCAGCAAGGGTCAAGTTTTCCATTTAACCTTTAAACTATTTTTCATGATGTTTGGACGGCCAGTTTTTGAGCCCCGACAGTTTGACCGATTTTCCGTATATACCTCTCGTAAAGTCGGTCGCATTAACTTGGCAAATGTGTTGGTTTATTTACGTAACATCTGTAAAAGCTGAACCATTTTCAACTTGGTGGCCCATTTACTCGATTTGGTTTACCCAGCGTAAGTTGCTGTTTTAAGAATGGATTTCGTTGCTGCTTTGTTTTTAGTTTATTGCGTTGTTACGTTTGTACGTTGTTTATTATGCATCCATAACATAATTATTGTGCCTCCTTTTTCGTTCTCGAGATTTCCTTCAATCAACTATATGCAGGTGGAGCCTTGCTACTGTGTTGGGACCAATCAGAAGTCTCCTAAGTAGTGTGGGGCGAGCTTCACCAACTACAGCCATCCTTGCTGTGCTGTATTGTTTTTTTATACAATACACATGCTTGGAGCGGCTATTAGCAGAGCGTCAATAACGCGTTACGTCATACCTCGCTCGACAACCCTATGCTCACTAGTACAAAACATTACTTCATAAGGAGTGCAGAAAAAAAAACTTTTTACAACAAGCGGGAGCAGTTGCAGCTGGTCTTCTGTACACTTCTGCCACTGCACACCTCTACCACGCATGCAACAGCATCTCTATTATATAATCTAAAGGTAGTAATCATCACAATTGCAGATTTAAAATGTGTTAGCTTTTAGGCCTAGTTTTTTTATTTTAGGTCTAATTTTCAGCTTTTAGGCCTAATTTTTACCTGCCGTTTTAATTTCGTTCGTAGCACCTAATGGAGAATCGGGTTCCAGATTAAGCATATTCATTCATGCAACACGGTGTCGAGACTTCACGTGGAATCTTTAAACTATTAGACGCAGGCATGCTAAATTCGGCGATCAAATGTTATTATTTATTGAGTTACGTCGAAAAAGGATATGAGCTATAAGAGAAGCAGCAATGTTTTAATTTGTCATGTTTTTTATAGTTCACTTGACTACTGTTGAAAAGGCGACGGACGGACGGACAAAGTCGTTGCTGTAGTCATCCCAGCTTTCACTGTCAGAAGGCTAAAACGCGGAGTACAGTAACGAGGCGAGAACAAAACGAGATCTCTCATGATTAGGCCGGAAATTGACCTAATTGCGGGATTCATTCGTCAAAATGAAAATCCAACAGTTCTCTAGACTCAATCCAACATAGAAATTTCTTAGATATAAACACCAACCGAATTGATGATTTGAGCTATCATCGTATAAAAAACAAGAACTTTTAAAAATTCTTTATGTAAATAATGGATGCATTTTGCAGTAAAAAAAATAATCGTTAGGGCATTTGAGTGTTTGTCTATTTGGGTGCTAACGCTCCGTCATTCCTTTCAACACTTGTCGTTCTTATCGGGACTACTTATAAACTCCTGGCATTTCATAAAATTGAAAGTTGACATATGCGCTTCATAATACATTGTAGGTATGTTTCGACCGCCACATATCGACCGCGTTGCCGTATAATGCCACAACCAAGTTTTGCTTCTGAGGGACAGTGGCCTGGTGGATTCATTTTCCAGGTGGGTCCTGCTCGAAATTGGCGCCCTATTACACAATTCCCACTGCGCCCTACTCCCCCACACCGCCCCCCCCCCGTAGTAGAACTAAAAAACGGTGAAAAATGACGGTGGTATGTTCAAGACATAAGTTTATTTATTTATTTAGTTAGTTACTTATTTAATAAATTATTTGTTTTTAGTATTTATTTAGTTATGTATTTGCAGTTATTTAGTTATTTATAGTTGTTTATGTTTATTTAGCTAATGTATTTACATTTATTTATTTTACTAATTTAAAACAGAGTGTCTGACATAGCCTAGCCGTAGCTGCGACTGACACCATTGCACATTTGCTTACATTTTCTACTGCGGCGGTGTCCCATTCAGCTGCGACGGGGATGCCATGCCGCCCCCACCCCCCCCACCCGCCCCACCAACCCGGCCACCACGCTACTGTTTTTGAGCATTAGCTACTGGAGTGGTCCGGTTTAAAACTATTTCTTAATGATGCCGTACATAAAGGGAATTTTCGGAGCTTCGCCGCAAAAACCCGTCATCGTATTCAGGCCGTATTTTCTTCACTATATTAACTTCATTTACACTTCAGATGCAACTTTTTTAATTCGACGTGTCACACTATTAATGTGTCACACGTCGAATTAATGTGGTTGTGGCCAAAAAACGGGGGTACGACGGGATTTACGTCAGCGACATCTCCTCAAAAGCCAGGCACATTTGTTCAATTCTGATCCGGCAATATTCAAGTATGTGGGTGTGTCACTTGCAGTGCGCAAGTACAAAAGGTATTATGCTGAACAGAATATACACACGCCGTTTGAAGTATGATAACCTCTAAACAGCTCCTTAAGCGAAAAACCGTCGCCCGATAGTATACGATCTGTGAATGATGTCAGCGAAATGTCATCGTAAAGGTGTGCGCTCATACGAAAAATTGGCGAAAAAATTGGCGCGTAACTGCGCAATTCGGCAAGTCAGCTCTTCAAATTGCGGTTAGAGACTAACACGGACATCGAGATGGGGCTCGTCTCTTATCGCGAAGTACAATACAAACAGTACCTTCCTAAAGCACCGAACAGAGCGAACAGTACGCACCACTGTTACAGACAGTTTGGCTCCAAACTCGACGTCGCGCGTGCGCAGTGATGTTACGTCAGCCGTTCAGTACCTTCCTAAACTACAATACAGCTCATCGAGCTCAGCAGCGTATTGATACGTCATACCTTAACCGCGACCAGACTTAGGTAATGGATTGGACCAGGATTGGCTAATAGATTTGACCAGGCGAGGGCAATGCCAAATTGCGAACCATCTCAGGGAGGTGGTTTGCTGGGGTGGAGGTTTGAGCATGCGCGAGCTAACAGTCTTGACGAAACAGATTCGTCGCTGACGATGTTTACGTCAATCAAGCCGCATCAACACGGATATTAGCAGGGAATGTGCCAAACTGTCACAAACAGTGGTGCGTTTGGTTCGTTCTGTTTGGTCGTTTAGGAAGGTACCGAAAGTGAGTCGTCACTTACCTTTAGCGGTAATCTGGATGGTACACGGAATTTTTACGGTGGAATCTGGACGGTACATTGAATGTGAGGCGCGCATAGCCTCGATGCTTTCCGGGTGCGATTTATTACAGTATTTTATTACGCTTATTTGTGGTGTTGTTTCTTATTGAAACAGTGAACAAAGCGAATGATGTCCTATTTTTACAGTGGCAGACTGGCCAGGGAGGGAAGGGCGCAATATTCCTCCTGGCCTTGAATTCTCCGATTAAAAAAAAAAAATCCGTAACAGGAAGACTCGCGCAAGTTTTATTGGTTCGGTATTAGTTTTACTAACAGATTTAAAATTACAAATAATAATAATGGAGATAATTTAAAAAATGCTAGTAAAACAAGTACTTTGTATTGAGTAACCTAACAAAAATTGGCCAAATGAAATTGCAGTGTTATATTCAATGTCGAATTTGTCACAATTTTCGTGTGAATATTTTAACTTTTGTTACTACACCCAAAAGGTGTAAATAAATTTAAAGTAGTCAACCTCAGGTACCCTCAGCGCAATATGATTTCTCCTACCCCCCCCCCCCCCTCCCCCAATTACCTGCTAAATTTACTGAAAATATGATGTTCGAAGATTTAAAAAATGTAAAAGTCCGATGAACAAGAAGAAAGGAAACGGGAAACTGTAAAACAACGAAGCTTTCAGTTTTTTTTTTTTTTGTAAGAAAATCAATATCAGCGTCCGATGAAAACTTATCTGGTCAGTGATTGCGTCGTCGCACACAAGATTCTGGCTCATTTGCCGTATCATAGTATAGCAAAAGTTACGAGACATTTTTTTTAAATAAATGTGCAATATAGGCAGGGCCCCCACATCAAAGTCAGGGGCCTGGCACTAACTACAACAACGGGCCCCACGTCCTCCAACTGAAATCGTAAAAAAGTAACAAACACTACGTTATAATATTAGTCGGCCGAAGTTGTGCTTACCGGGCTGGTTCTTTCATTAATCTGGGCTACTTAACGTTTCAAGAATTCTCTGCCTAATAAGCTGACATGCTTACACTACAGTGCTCCTGCTCCGTGCTCGTTGCCGTTGGATTGGAGTTATTGTTTGTTGGGAGTATACAAAAA
>JAHWFP010230412.1:0-13209 GCA_023313725.1 Lithobius niger | reverse complement strand
TAGGCCGTGTGGGCCCCTTGAGTGCCCGGGCCTGGGTACAGTGGGCCTCCTGGCCCCTCCGTTGTGGGGGCCCTGAACATAGATATTCTTCAGTACACCACGCATTCAGATTTGTTTTAGTAGTGTCCTGTTGATATGTCTGCCGTTACAACTGCATACATCAATTACACATTTTTATTTATTCTGCCATACAACACGTCGAATTACTAATGCAGTGTAGTGCATCTTGTTTTTTACTACTTTTATCCAGAGATTTACAACATTTAAATTTTTATCTTATTGATTTGGAAAATTTCGGTAAAGTCAACTTTTTGTAGAAGATTAAACTTTACAGCCAACAAAATGGATGTAGCTTTCCATGGGGAGCTGAAGAGTTTTTTTTTGTTTGTTTGTTTGTTTGTTTTGTTTTGGGTGATTTATTGTTTTGTTGTTGCCGCTATTGTGTACTGTAATGAAAGAGCAGACCACCATTCCTAATATATAAATTGATTTAGAATGTGCCACATTATAACACAATCTCTTGACAACCGATTTTAGTAGCGCGTTGTTTGCAAATGTAAGAATTAACATTTTTCAACTCATATCGCCTCCATTAATTTAGCCCGATTTCGTTTCGACGAAAATCTGATATAGTCGATAAATTAAAGTGAAGTTTCCTTGTACACGAAAATAAAACAAAATAAATAAAAGTCATTCTCAGGTTGTTTCATGCATACCGAATGAAACACCTTGCCACGGAACGCAACACACCTTTTTTGTTTGTTCGTTTTTTGAATTGTTGAGATTGTTACCGAACTTTCGGGTTACCGTAAGTAGTTTTGCAGTCGCAACTTTAACATAACCATCCGTTAATTGTTGCGGGTTAGTTTCCAGGGGAAAAAAAATAAGCTTTCTACTAGAACATTTCTGGCCTAGCTTCGGTATAGCCGTAAAGCTCCCCCTTAACAAAAAGGAATAGGCTTCTTTTCACTGCAGCGCAAACTCGGCATGCACAATTGCTGATTACGCAAGAAAAGGAATCCCATTGGCGAGGTCGAGCCTATTAAATCCCTGGAGTAACTAATAGACCTACGGTTAATACCCATTTGCAGTAATATGTTAGCATTTGTGCGGCGCAAAATGCTAACACATTCTTGATACTGTCATGCTAACAAAAAAAATCACTTTTACGGGACAAATGAAATAGCGAAAAATGAAATACGCTACCTTTAGTGATTCATGACGACATTCTTCACGTTGTTTTGCCAACACAGACAAAAAAAAAAAAACACCTACAAACGTCTAACTTTCATAACTTTAAAGAAGTTATTCTTCATCGATGACGGTGTTTTGGGCCAAGCCAGCTTCCCTTATCAGTTTTTAGCCGCTGGTTGACTTGACGGCAGAAAGACGGGGTGCGGCGAATCGAACAGACAGGCAGCGGCGTCGCATCACGACTTCACGGGCACCTCGCCTGCTAACGACGTCACGAGAGGGCAGCCCAAGCCATTAGCATTTTTGCCTTGTTGATTAAAGTGATTTTCACATTCCTACCACTAACCTTGCACCCAGCTTTGTTTGCACCAGCTTCACGTGGCGATTGGGTAAGTCGCTATGGTTCGGTTTGGTTTCCCAGACAACAGACACCCAGGCCAAGGAGGGGATTAGAAGACGTCCCCTAGCCGCGATCGTCACTGTTTAGCGCCACCGAAAGCCAGAAACTGTTGCACCAATCGACACCACATCGAAGAAACTAAAGGTAACCTAATTTAAACCATAACTACCACACCTAAATTAGCTTATCAATGTTTAATGGCCTACCAATCACGGTTTTTTGCAGGCATAAATACGCGATTCTGGATTTAAGTCGCGCTAACTGTTTTTAACCCTAGCACGTGGTGCAGCAGCAGCCCGTCCCTTCCACAGGCATCATGGGAGCTCTTGAAAAGACTTATATCAGATTAAAAGGCATTGGCTCCGATGGAAAAGTTTCTAAATGGGCTCGAGCTTAATGTTGTTTTGTCTTTTGTAGACTTGGAAAGGGAAAGAAAAAAAATTGTTCCCACTTTTCACCTGTGGTTATGCAATCAACGGATTTGGTTAATTTGAAACTGGTGTGTGGTCTCTTTGTGGGTATATGAAATGCTTAATTAATATCGTTAGGGTAAATGAGGCTACCGTTAGAATTAATTAACGTTTTCTTGTGTTTTAACGTCACATCTCGACTTGTTTATTCACTTGCCGTAACTAGAGCAACTCGTTGGCGGGAGTTCGAATTAGAACAAGGTTGGAGGCGTTAAAATAGAAACGGAATTTGTTGTCAATTACAGGTTTCAGTAAAACCACAGAACATCCTAGACGACATTAGGTGCTGCACTGTCATCAACGAGAATAATATTCCACCTACTGCAAATCGTAGAAGTTGCTTTGTGGTGTCTCGGTGCCGTAGCTATACTGCGAATGTTAGTTTGTGTTAGTTTACTCAGTTACATTCTGTTAATTTGAAAAACAAATTCTTTAAATGATTCTTCGCTGGCTGTACAAAGGGCTAACTAAACCTTACAGCCGTTTTCTTTTACACTTCTGAGCAGTTTAATCCGAAATTCGGTTAATTTTAAAATAGCTAGTTTTATGACGGGCCACTTTCGGCTTTCCTTAATTTGGGGTAAATCGGGGCTTATTCTGGAAGAAAAGTATATAAATGCATACACGTCTGCAACTATTCCCTTCGTATTCCACCGCTTTTGACAAGATCGATTAGAGTAGAAGCTGTGGGTTTCGCTTCCTAGCTTAAAGGAACACCCGGCCTGCCTTATAACCGCCACGCGGAGATCGCAACCGCGCATTTACCAGCTTCAATGTCGGCTGGGGTGGTAGCTACGTTCCTCGCAGCGAGGAACGTAGCTGCTGTCTCGGTTGGCTTTGGGAATAGTACACGAAATAGCATCAATTTAAAGATTGTGTCGTCACAATCCGGAATGATTATCGTATTTTAACATAACAATTTATAATTTTCTAAGCTAGTGGCTTATAATTGTGCTTCGGCGATCTATTGGAATAATTAATTTTAATTTTTACCGCATTAGTCTTTTAGATTTTTGATCTCATGGTAATTATTAGAAAATTAGTACATGAATACACAGAGATGAAATGTCATGATTATTGTAAGCACGCAAAGCATCGTATATTGCGGGACGCAGTAAATAAAGTTAACAATATATTCAACAGAAAATCTCCTAGACGCCACATTTAAAAAAAACGGATTTTTACCAAGGGATTGACTAACGGTAAGGAAATAGACCTTTGGGGCCGTACTTGATGTGGTGGATCGAGAAAAATGGCGCTGGGAGGAATATCCCTTTAAGGCCAGGTCATTCAACATGGCCAGAATATTGTTTCGCCAAAGCAACGCTAGTCGGTATTGGCTGGCCGTAACATTCGTAACTGGTTTGGTGACGGACCTGTAATGACAAGAACGAAATTCGTTACTCACTTCGAGTAACGCTGTTGTTGCAAGCTCTGGTTTGCTTGGACGAATCGCATCACGAGTGATATTTTCCGCGCACATTTACGCGAAATAGTCCTGTCCCTGGCCTATACCCCCGTAGGAATTTTTGAGTGGACGGATGAAACCTGTTACAGGGGTCAGGCACATTATAGTAGATTTTTTTAAAAAAAACAGAGGTAGACATCTGAGAAACTTCATCCGAATTTTCCAGCCCCAATTTTCCAATATGGTCGTTTTTCCGATGAAATTAAACACACCTTTATGCTTTCACCTGTGCTATCGGATTCCAAAGAGTTACATCGGCTTCTGGATGATTAAAACATGTTTGTAATCAAGCTACCTGCATAATGATACTAAATTTATGTAAATATGTCAGCCGAAAGTGGTTAAAAAGTTATGGTGTATGCAAATCAATACAAAATCGTACAGTACTACTTGCATAAAACGCTTACCGAGGTTAGCAGTAAGTTCTTTTCGAAACAATTAAACAATGTGGAAAGAATAGATCTCCACCTTTCAGAAAATTCTAAGTATGTCCATTTCGGCTATTAGAGGGCTCCCGAGAGCACTTTGAATTCGAAAATTACCTTACGCTTTCGCTGCTATTCCATTACCTCTTCACCTTTAAGTGGACTTAGGACGGTCCGTATCTAAGTTAAACGAATTCAGTTAGGGGTGATGGAAAGAATCGATCACCACCGTTCAGAAAATCCTAAGCATGTCCATTTCGGGCTATTAGAGGGTTCCCAAGAGCACTTCGAATTCGAAAATAACCTTATGATTTTGCCACTATGCCATTTCCTCTTCACCTTTAAATGGACTTAGGACGGTCCGTATCTCTGTTAAACGATTTCGATTAAGATTGGTGGAAGGTCTATATTCCCACCTTTAAGAAAATCCTAAACATGTCCATTTCGGGCTATTAGAGGGCTCCCGAGATCACTTTGAATTCAAAAATCACCACACGCTTTCGCCGATATTCCATTACCTTTTCACCTTTAAATGAACGTATGACGGTACCTTTTTAATAAATACAGATGCAAACTTATTTACGTTGCATTTTGGACTTATATGTCAGACTGACTGAGCGGGGAATCGAACCCACGACTTTCGAAACCAAAGGCCCAATTCCTACCGCTGTGCCATATTGACACAGCCTTTTTCAAGAGTCAAATAAATACAGATGCAGACTTATTTACGTTGCATTTTGGACTTATATGTCAGAATGCCTGTGCGGGGAATCGAACCCACGACCTTTGAAACCAAAGGCCGAAGTCTTACCGCTGAGCCATACTGACACGGCCTCAGCACTAGGACTTCGGCCTTTGGTTTCAAAGGTCGTGAGTTCGACTCCCCGCTCAGCCAGTCTGACATATAAGTCCAAAAGGAAACGTAAACAAGTTTGCATCTGTATTTATTTGACTCTTGAAAAAGGCCGTTTCAGTATGGCACAGCGGTAGGAATTCGGCATTTGGTTTCAAAGGTCGTGGGTTCGATTCCCCGCTCAGTCAGTCTGACATATAAGTCCAAAAGGCAACGTAAATAGGTTTGCATCTGTATTTATTAAAAAGGTACCGTCATACGCTCATTTAAAGGTGAAAAGGCAATGAAGTAGCGGCAAAAGCGTGTGGTGATTTTCGAATTCAAATTGATCTCGGGAGCCCTTTAATAGCCCTAAATGGACATGCTTAGAATTTTCTGAAAGGTGGTGATCTAATGTTTACATCAACCGTAACTGAAATCGTTTAACTTAGATAAGGACTGTCCGAAGTCCATTTAAACGTGAAGAGGTAATGGAATATCGGCGAAAGCGTGTGGTGATTTTCGAATTCAAAGTGATCTCGGGAGCCCTTTAATAGCCCGAAACGGACATGCTTAGAATTTTCTGAAAGGTGGTGATCTATTGTTTACATCAACCGTAACCGAAATCGTTTAACTTAGATACGGACTGTCCGAAGTCCATTTAAAGGTAAAGAGGTAATGGAATATCGACGAAAGCGTGTGGCGATTTTCGAATTCAAAGTGATCTCGGGAGCCCTTTAATAGCCCGAAATGGACATGCTTAGAATTTTCTGATAGTAGGTGATCTATTATTTACATCAACCGTAACCGAAATCGTTTAACTTAGATACGGACTGTCCGAAGCCCATTTAAAGGTGAAGAGGGAATATCGGCAAACGCGTGTGGTGATTTTCGAATTCAAAGTGCTCTCGGGAGCCCTCTAATAGCTCAAAATAGACATACTTAGGCTTTTCTTAAAGGTGGGGATCTAGTCCTTCCATCAATCTTAACCGAAATCGCTTAACATAGATACGGACCGTCCTAAGTCCATTTAAAGGTTAAGAGGAAATGGCATAGTGGCAAAATCGTAAGGTCATTTTCGAATTCAAAGTGCTCTTGGAACTCTTTAATAGTCCGAAATGGACATGCTTAGGATTTTCGGAAAGGTGGTGATCGATTCTTTCCATTAACCCTAACCGAATTCGTTTAACTTAGATACGGACCGTTCTAAGCCCATTTAACGGTGAAGAGGTAATGGAATAGCGGCGAAAGCGTAAGGTGATTTTCGAATTCAAAGTGCTCTTGTGAACCCTCTAATAGCCCGAAATGGACATACTTAGGATTTTCTGAAAGGTGGGGATCTATTCTTTTTATATTTTTTAATTGTTTCGAAAAGCACTTACTGCTAATCTCTATAAGTGTTTTATGCAAGTAGTACTGTACGATTTTGTATTGATTTGCATACACCATAACTTTTTAACCACTTTAGGCTGACATATTTACAGAAATTTAGTATCATTGTGCAGGTGGCTTGATTACAAACATGTTTTAATCATCCAGAAGCCGATATAACTCTTTGGAATCCGATAACACAGGTGAAAGTATAAAGGTATGTTTAATTTCATCGAAAAATGGCCATATTGGAAAATTGGGGGTGGAAAATTCGGATGAAGTTTTTCAGTTGTCTACCTCTATTTTTTAAACTCTACTGTAATGTACCTGACCCCTGTAACAGGTTTCATCCGTCCACTCAAAAATTCCTACGGTGGTATAGGCCAGGGACTGGAATAATCTTTTACGCAGCTTATACGTTTTCTGCAAAAGTTTTAGCGGTCACTAGTTCACTGGCCGCATGGGTTTGCTACTTAACGAGAGTTGTGGAATATTGGGTATAGCGTTATCATGGCGAATCCTCCTACATGCTCCTGTGTATGGCTTATTATTAAACATCAGCATTAGTATTGACAATTCATATTAATTGCTGATGCTATCGCGTCTCCTGCCATATGGTGTTGGTGATATTGCAGAGATTTGTGACGCTGCACATTCGCCCAGTATAACAAAAAATGAAAAATTTTTAATCTTAATTTTTCTTGCTTTGAGGGTCGACTGCTGTAAATAAGATTTCTTTTTTTTTTTCTTCCTAATCTTAAATATCACAAAAAAAGCATATCGTTTAAACGACATTTTTTTCCTGGCATTTTTTGACATTAGCCACATTTTTTGTCAGCGTCGTGGGCGACTACAGACGTTAATTTTATAATGGCTATATGAGGCTTACGAAAAAAAATTCAGCCTGGCACGAATGGCGGCAGCTTCAGGGAATACAAAGGTCTATACCGACCGTGCAGATGGAAAAAGCGGGCCCTCAAAGACGGAAAATATCGTTCATCGGCAAAACTGAAAATTTAGTCGACCTTAGTTTATTCTCTAGTATCTACCCGTTTACCTACGCAATTACCCACAAACCACGTATACCTACACACATACTTAAATAACTACCTCCCTACCTCCCTAGCTATACTCCTACAACTAAGCACTTCCCAATCTGTCTACGAACGCATGTCCTAGCTGAAAATAACCTGCAGAAATACTACACAAAAATATGCAGTTTTTTTTTCAGCTTAAACTACAAATAAACTCCCCTTATGCTCGCGTGTGCAGTGACTGCCTAAAGTTTTTAAGTTCAAGATTGATTTTAAGTTCAAGATTGACCAACTTTCCACGCCCGAAGTGCAGTGACTGCTTAAACTTTAAGTTCCATGTCAAGTTTTAGTCAACACTTCATGGAAAAAAATTAAAGAAGTATAAAAAACAGAAGGGATACATTCTTTAAAAAAAAACATTTGGACTAACTGGAGCAGCTCGGCAAACTTTAGGACGCAGACGCCCACTTTGAAACAAGCTATACCAGTGAAATGGAAAGAAATGAAGACGACGTACCAGCCCGTAGCCAAACATTGAACGAAGAGCAACGACTATCATCGTGAGGTTCAAAGAAAATCAAGAGTATGTCATTGAAGGCATTCGTTCTGATCTTGTAGCATTCTCGAAATGCCTCCTCACTCATATTGTTGGAAGTGATCCTCCGAAACACGTCTGGTGTTTACTTGGTTGGCATGATTTTAGTAATTATGTACAAACGGCTGGCGTCCGACGCTTTTTTCAGGATAAAAATGAACTTTAAACAAGATAGTCACAACCGGTCTTTTGTACACTTTCATCACTTTCGAAAATGTTGAGGCGCACACCTCTATCATGTAGTGCAACAGCGATCTCTATTACGTAATCTAAAAGTAGTAACCATCACAATTGCCAGTTAAAAACGTTTTAGCTTTTAGGCTTAGTTTTAGATTTTAGGCGTAATTCTCAGCTTTTAGTCCTAATTTTTACCTGCCGTTTTAATTTCGTAAGTAGCAGCTAACGCAGAGTTGAATTCGAGAGTACGCTTATTCATTTATGCAACACGATGCGGAGATTTGACGTTGGCGTGACAACGTAGTTTAAGGCCTAATTTTCGGCTTTTAGGCCACATTTTTACCTCCCATTTTAATTTTATAAGTAGCAGCTAACCGGGAGAATTTGATCGAGATTAGGCCTATTCATCCATGAACGTGGTATCGAGACAATTTTAAATCGCTAATATGTGTTGTTAAAGAAATCCTTTGTTTTTACACTTGAGTGTTTTCCTGTAGTTTTTAATGCGACAATGAAATGTTATTATGACATTGAGTTACGTTGAGAAAGCCTGTTAGACTGTAAGGAAACAACGATGTTTTAATTTGCGGTGTTTTTAACCTAATTTTTGGTCGCTGTATCTAACGGTGAAAACCGTTTGTCTCTATCTGGTACCATCCTGAAGTTGAAAAAAGCGATGGATAGACGGAGGACAACGTCGTTGTAGTAGTCTTCGCAGCCGTTCGACTGTTCAGAAGACTAAAAACACGGCAAATTAAAACATCGTTCGTTAATGCCTTATAGTTAATAGGCTTTCTCGACGTAACTCAATAAAATAATAACATTTGATCATCGCATTTAACCATTACAGGAAGACACGTACAGACGGACGAACAAAGTCGTTGCACAGAAGACTAAAAACACGGCAAATTAAAACATCGTTAATTCCTTATAGTTAATAGGCTTTCTCGACGATAACATTTCATCAGCGCATTGAACCACTACAGGAAGACACGGACAGACGGACGAACAAAATCGTTGCACAGAAGACTAAACACACTGCAAGTTAAAACATTGCTGCTTCCTTATAGCTAGGCTTTCTCGACGAAACTGAATGGAATAATAACATTTGATCGTCGCATTTAACCACATACGGGAAGACACTCAATGGTGTAAAAAAAAAATTATTTCGTTAATGACATACACTAGCTTCACTTGAAACAGTCTCGACACCGTGTTGCGTGGATGAGTAGGTCTACTCTCGAACCCAAATCTCCGTTAGCTGTATTTATGTAATTAAAACGATAGGTAAAAACATTTAGGGCTAAAAAGCTGAAAATTAGGCCTAAAATCACGTTGCTAGTGTTGCATGACTGAATAGGCGTACTCTCGAAGCAATTATCCGTTAGCTGCTACTTACGAAATTAAAACGGCAGAAAAAATTGGGCCTAAAAGCTGACAATTGCGCCTAAAAGCCAACACGTTTTTAACTGGCAATTGCGATAGGTTACAACTTTTAGATTATGTAATAGAGAACGCTGTTGCAGTGCGTGATTGAGATGCGCACCTCAACATTTTCGCTGAAAAAGTGGCGCAAGTGTACAGAAGACCGGTTTTGACTAGGTAGTCGCTGCAGCCGCTTGTACGTATCGCAGCTCGTAACGTGCGGTCGTATTGCAGCTCGCATTGCAGCTCGTATTGTTGTATATTATTGCTCGTATTGTCGTATTACAGCTCCTATTGTTCGTATTGCAGCTTGTAACGTGCGGTCGTGGTCCCACATTGTCGTGCAAGATTTATGGCCAACAAAGTGGTTCTGCGATATTCCCAAGGATGTGGGGAAGTTGAACCTAGGTGCGACTTTAGCTGTAAAGGTTGCTCGTAACTCAGTACTCGTAACTCGTAACTCAGTACTAAAAAAATTTGAATTTAGTGTGTGTCTTTAGTTGTACAAGTCAGTCTTTAGTGAATGATTCATATTCATCCCTAGGCACAAGTCATTCTTCAGCACCGGCCATACTTTACCAACCGTTTCTTACTGTAACTTCACAAAACAGAACGAGCCGTACAAACGTACTAGCTCGTTGTTCAAACGGGCTAGTGGGGAGTAGTATTGTATCACCGAAATTTTTTTTAGTATAGGGTTGAGTTAGACTGTCTAGTACTAACAATGCTACACGTCGGTGTACAAACCTGTCTCGTAACTGATTCAATGCTATTCGAGATTTCAGTCTGTAACAGTTCCAATGCAATTCGAGTTTGAAGATTTCAAAATTTTTCCCGTAACAGATTTCAATGCTGAGGGGAGCCTAACGTGACGTTGTTGTGTGCAGATTAGTATTGGGCTAACGCTCGACAATGTTGCGCGCGTCGTAACAGATTTCAATGCTGAGCGAGCTCATATGACGAGTTGTGCGCGCGGCAGTGTTGCGGGTGTAGGCTAGTGTTCTACGCGCGCGGCGAGTTGAGTGTGTTGGCGGAGGGGGAAAGAGAGGCATGGAGCGTATGCTTGATTATAGTTTTAAAGATATTTTGTTGCGTTCAACTGTTGTCAAACAAAATTGTCTATAAGGAAAGACAATTTGTTGATAACTATAACGCTTTTTAATATAGATTCTATTATTAAAAATGAATCAGACGAGTCAAATGACTCAAAAATATATATTACGAGTAAAAACTAACTTACAGTCTAACTCAAAAATATATATTACGAGTAAAAACTAACTTACAGTCTAACTTAAAATTATGGAAGAGAGAAAATGGAAGAATTTTAATAAACAAAAGATAAAGGTAGGACTTTTTTTATCAACGAAGCTAAAGGGTAGTTAAAAATAAAAAAAAAAGAGGATGGGGCAGATAGCCTAAGTCCTTCAAATTGCGTTTAGATTCATTAAAGTTATATCGTTGGGCCCGTCACGATGAATGTTGTTTAAAGGATTGTTTTTCAATTCTTTAAAAATACCTTCGGCAATGGCATTGCAATGCTCAGTATCATGATGACTCCACCCGCGAATATGATGTAGCAACCCAATTTCGCATTCTAGGCTGTGAAGATAAGTATGTTGCATTAATAACATACTGATGAACCAGGCGCGGCGCATTCGTACGGTACCTAGTATTAGTTCTTGTAGCCTAGTTTCCGTCATCCCGTTCGGAAAGACGGGATTTTTAAAAACTTCCTCCGTTCTCACTGATGGAAGTACGTTTCTAATGGGTCTTTCCGCTGCTGGGACATCACCATTTTCATTCACGTTGTCTGGCGAAGGGTAGCAACCAACAATCTCGTAGCATTGTTCAAACAGCTGCTGTTGACGTTGAGCTCCGAGCGCTGAGCGCAATTGTAGAGCGAGCTGTTGTTTCACCCATTTCCGCTTCTTAGTTTTGACAATCGACTGCCATTTGTTTCTCTTACCTTTACGAGAATGCTTCTTCCATTTTCGCGATGTAATAATCCCAGTACTAGTGCTGGGTACGGCTTCAACTTGTGCCGAAATCGATGGGTTAGGGCTACTTTTTGTCAAATCCGGGGTGGGTAGGCCTACTTCCGTACCAGTTTGTGATACATCATTCGAATCTACTTCCCCATTGGACTCGTTGCTCTCTTCCGACGAAATCGATGGGCCAAGGTTGGCTATATCGTCAATTTCCGAAGTTGTATCTGACTCACCCCTTCCTCTCAACGACGGGCTAAGGCTGGCAGCGCTATCAATTTGGCCGTTTCCAAAATCCGACTCCACGTCCGAACCGAGCTCGCTTGGCGACGCAGGGCTGTAATCCATGCCGCTTAGTTGAAAATAAACGGACTGAATAGATTTCTTCCACTAGGAACGTAGGCTAAATAATAATAAAAAAAAAAAGAATATTCATAGGATACGCCTCTTTCTAGCCTTAAGGCTAAGAGCGGCTTCCTTTTTACTTGTCATAGTTTATCTAGAAAAGTATGCGAATGGGCGAGTGTATTATTTTTTGCTCATTAGTTTTGTGTGGGTGTAACGTTTTTTCCCCCTTACCCCATGAGCGAAGTAAAGTTATTTTTTTGGTCCGTCGTATTACGTGCTTAGCATTTCCTCATCTTACAAACTTTTCCTTTTTTCCTTCATCGCACGTTGTCATGATTTATGAAGTCCGCACCTCCCAGTTTTAAAACACACGTGCAAAAATGTTCCCACCCAAAATATTAGCGTAGATGGAGGGGGGGGGGGGGGAAGAACGGAGGCTTATTAAAATTCACTATCCTCCCAGGCTACGCATCCATAAATGGTCACGAATTTGGTTTCAACGATTTCATTGGGCTAGCTCACGGTATATTGCTTACATAAAAAATAAATACCTTAGCTTAAGTACGCACCAAACCTTCAGGGTCGTGCTTATAAAAATTCACTGTCCTGAGGGCTGTACATTCCTAAATGATCACGATTTGTGTTTCAGTCGTTCTCATTGGTTAATTTCATAATATATCGCTGTTATAAAAAATAAATTGTCTGTACAAACTCTTACAAAAAAATAAATAAGGGACAGCAAGTTCTTTAATATTCACCTTTCCTCCCGGATGTAGATAATTACGAGTTCCTTTCCCATGCATCCGGCTGAATTATTATGCATGCCGATCTTAAAAAAATAAAATATGCATTTCTGCCTCGCCGTAAAAGGCGTGGGAAAGCGTATTTTGCATCTGATTGGTCAGTTACATAAATTCCTACGTACGGCCGAACCGTATAAATATCGGCCCAATCTTCGTACGGCCAACCATTTTTCGCCCGGGACACGGACTCAACCTCTCCGACTAAATGTAAGTAATAGATATATCTTAGTCTTTTTTTAATTTACAAAAAGTTTAATATATTTTTATTTAGGCCTAGTGGGTTAGCGCTACATTCTAAAATAAGTACGTGTGTTTTTTCTTTTTACTTAGAAAATATAAATCCCACTCAAAATATGGCAGACGCAGAACAACTGTATCCCACTCAAAAAATGCCAGACGTAGAACAAGTAGTTGAAAAGCAACAACAAGCTATCTTTTTAGGGGGTGATACCTATATACAGGCCTCCTCGTTCATGGGGAAATGTTACATACACATACGAAAAATGGTCATCCCAGCCAGCGCTCTTTGGCCGTCCCGTAACGGAGTAACGCTCGACGTAGAGGCGTGGCAGGATTATATTCGAGTAAAGGATGCACTCAACGAAATATTTTTAAGTAGAGAGAACGATGGTGCCTTTACACGTACATGGCCGCTCGGAAAAAGGGTTAAACTTATTCTGAA
>JAHWFP010230411.1:0-11135 GCA_023313725.1 Lithobius niger | reverse complement strand
TTTTTTTTATGTAAACAAGAAATTTTAAACTGAAATATTTAATTATTTTTATTCTAAGCTCATAATTGAGTTCAGAAGTTGGCAGTTAGTCGGCCAAGAAAGCGAAGCGAGTCAAGGCGAAACTTGGTATGAATTTAGATTAACAGTCATTAACCATTAGGCTGCACCAGCCTTTCTGTAGCGAAACGACTTTGTGTGTGTTGTCTGGTAGGGACAGAAAGGGAACATCTGCAATTATGTTCTGATTTGATTGCCAAGGGAAATTTGCTGCACGAAATTCATGTGATCGAAGACGAAATTCCTACCTTCAATATGTACGGAGATATTCACCGTCGTTTTCTGTTGGATGCCTATGCCGATATTTTAAAAAACTACGGTAAGGGAGCCCAATCTACAAGGCTTAGTGGCCCAGAAAACTACATGCACAACACAAAGTCACTTGCCCTAATGTGCCACACTGAAGTTCTTTTAGTGCAAAGAATGCGGAAAATAATTACAAGTGGCAACAACAAAAACTACACTATTACAGCTGATTACACGAGTTTTGAAACAACGCGGTAGCTTCTTTTATCGTTAAACATCCAATCCCGCATGATGTGGTTTGTTTGCAGAGCATGTTCAGAATTCAGAAAATAGTCAGAATTAAATTTGACACGCCACAATGTATTTGCTTAGTTTCCTGTGTTCTCATTTCCATCTTACACAGCAATTCCTGAATATAAAGCAATTGAACACCGAAGCGAACGGCGAAGCAAGTAAAAGAATCCAACGCCCATCTTTACGAGTGCTTCTGGATAACACTGCCACGACGAAGCGTGCGATTTGCTGCAAAAATGATTTAAAAAGTGACCATGTTGTTTCAAAAAGAGTGAAATTGGCAACATCAGTGTTTTAAACTGCTTATGCATACATAATGCATAAAGCAGTTATTGAAATACAGTCGGGGATAAAAAGGGGCTTGCGTCGTGAGCTATTGTTAAATGACGTCACGTCCCACTCCAGTCGTTTATTTGAACGGGTCATGCCTTTAGCGTCCGGCCAGAAGTGACTGAAATATTAGTCGATTTTTCATGATTTCGATTAGAAGACGTGCCAGCAAATTGTAGACGTTGTTATTGAAATGTTTACGGTCAAATCGTTTGCATATGAAGGGTTGTAGGTCCTTGACTAAAAGTTTTTGCCAATTATGTTTCTGTATGAAAAATAAGTTGAACCAGAACTGGCCCAGCTTATTTCAGGTTTTGACAACATGCACGGAAAACGGACTTCTATCTGTTGTTATGCTATTGACGAAACACTGAAAAAAAATGGTGGCTACTTTACGGTTCGCTGGGAAGGCTCTCCTAGGATTCTACGCGTGTTGGCAATTCAGGTAATTATGTGGCTCCTGCTAATCAGGTAATTATTGTGTAATCGATTATTTAGTGTAACAGTTTGTTGTAGATCAATTCGACAAATGAGGCAACGGAATAGTGTATACTAGGTGCATAGCTAACAGAATAAAGGCAGAATTATAAATTCATTCCACGATCAATTTCGATAGTAAAATAAACAATAGAGGGAACAAGTTTACTTTACGCGGCTTATAGGAAGAATAAGGGCTCCTCACCGATTGATCTCTCGTTGGGCTATAATGACGTAAAATGATCAACTGAACAATATTTTCCCATAAAATTTTTGGGGCAAAGGCTTCGTTTGGCCGTCAGAAATTAATGAAAGCCGCACTCTTTGCGCTGTCGGACAAGAGGCCATTTTCTTCCCATGTTCGCAGCTGATATTTTTTTCCCGTAAACAGTTCAGATAGGTGGGTGTTTATTGACAGTTTCGTGTGGTTTTGTTGTTATTGTCGGTTAGGTTAGGTTAGGAACCGGCTTTGGCATTTCACTTCAGGTAATGAACTGGTTGGGGTTTGGTGTTTCACTTGCCGGACTTTCGCCCAGTTTCATGCTTTCCGGTGCGGCACGGTGCTAACTTTGGACCTTCACCATGGTCAAACGGTGCGTTTGCCCCAAAAATGGAAGAGGAAAACATTACTCTGCAGGTAATTTTTAGTCCATCAAAAAAAATCGGACGACAACCCGATTTCTTCCCATATTCCTTTTACGCACATGGCCCGAAATTCGAAAAAAGAGAAAAAAAAACCTACCTTTAATTTTCACGATAGGCACTACAAATTGATCCCAAATTGCGGAAACTCGTTAACTCATCATTAACATAACCTAACCAATTAACTGCCCCAGTATGAAATGCTCAACCCCAACCAGTTAACTGCCTCAGTATGAAATGCCAAACTCCAAACTTACCAAACCTAATCTAACTGACAATGAACAAAACCACACAACACCGCACGAAACTGACAATAATAACCCGCTTATCGGAACTGTTTACGAAAAAAAATATAATTTGCCCTGCCGGCCACTGGGGGCGAAAGCAAACACCGTATTGATGTACGGATTGTGGCGCTACAAATCTGTTCTAAGTCGTTTTAACACATTTCCGCGCTCTAAAACCAACTGTCTCTGTATTTAGGAAAGTGTTGGAACCATTTGGAATCAATATCGTAAGGATATCGAGTATGTGCCTAATGTAAACTTTAGCCCAATAGAGAGCTTTGTGTTTCGTCTATGAAAATAATAATGTTGCGATTTTTTTGCATAAGCAGTTTATGTATTTCTTTATGAAATTTTTTTTTTCGTTTGTAGTTATTTTCTGCATTCTTCATACTAAAAATAGTTCCACTATGAAATTTTATGGCAAATGGCCTTCTGTTGGCTATGTAGTTCTCGGGTCCATGAGTTTTTAGATTGGGCTCTCATACTGCTGCTAATAAAAAAATCTTCTTAGTCATCTAACCAAAAAAAAAACCGAATATCTTCAGAAATGTTTGCGGTAATAATTTCATGTTTGAACTGCTGGGGGCACCAAAGCTCCATTGTCATATAATTTCAACCAAATCAGAACGAAACTGAGAACGTTGTCGTGTCCCAAACAGACAAACACTCAGACATAAACAACACTTGCTTCGCTCGCTCGGCTAATAATAAAACTAAATAATAGTCGAGAACTAAAATTGTTTGCCGTGCCAAAACTTAAATTTTCTAATAAGCACATACAAACACACAAACAGAACACACCCAGACATACAACCAACTTGATCGAGTATTCGCCCTCGCTCGTTACGCTCGTTACGCTCGTTCCGTCGCAAATCTTGTTTACTTGCATGTTTGCTGGGGCCAGTGGCCAATCTTATTCTAGTGTGGCTAATCTTACATAGGTGGGCAATATCTATGCCTTGTTATTTTATTTCCGGTTCCTGCCTCTTAGACTAGAACCTTCTAGAATACCCTTGTTATTTCGCTGTTGTCAGGGGTTACCAAAAGGTATTTAGCAAAAGGTATTTACGTATGGAAAATCAGAAAGCCTTCGGGCCAGCCAACTGATTGGTCCTCCTTCGACCCTTGCTAGGTCTCCTAGTTAAGAGGGATTTGGGGCTGTTAGTCCTTTAGTAGGCCCAATTTTGGTTAGGCTCTTTTCCCCAACCTAAACCAACCCTCTTAACCCTAACTTAACCCTAACGTTCCCCAGTTTTAGTTCAGTCTAATTTACTTGTTCTCCCACTTTGTTATTTTTCGTCACGTTTGGGCCAGTCAGGGGAATAATTTTTATCTTACTATGAGAATTTTTCTGTACGCCGATTGCAACTCTCATACTCTCATAGAACTCTCTATATTGATTTCGACCAAACTTGGCCAGGTAGTAGCGAAGTATAGAAGGTATATTTATACCAAAAATTATGCAATTCTGTGCAAGATTAAAAGTAGGGAGTTAGTTACGGGACCCTGAACATGTTACATGTAGCCTAAATTTGAAAAACGGTTCACTTGTTGTGCTTGTGTGACACCGTTTCAGAAAGAAAAAAAACTACTGCACCTACCTAAAATCTGAAACATGATCTAAACTAGAAATTCCCGTGGCCTTCAACCTCTCACAGACAACTTTTTCGATTGGTTGAGCCATTCCGGTGTTAGTTACGGGACCCTGAACGATCAGTTTTATTGTTTTAAATTGTTTTTTAACCATTGTATTAAGGGAACAATGCCACTCAGCAAACGCCAGATCCATTCTTCGTGCACGTGTTATGTCTTTGCTAAAAAAAATTGATTGTTGGTGGATAAAATTAAAGAATTGTTGGATTGTTTGTTTGTTTGGCATTTGGTGTGGTTTTGAGGGCAGATAATCTGTATGGTTAACACTCCGCATTAAATCAAATCAAATCAAATCAATTAAAGAATCCGTGCTTCAGCTAAAGGCGTATAGTTTTAAACCAAACTAAGCTACGTTGTTCTCGAAATTGGCAGGTATATAGAAAAGATAGAATAGCGTATTTATTTCATAGATGCAGGCTTTCAGAGCTGAGCTGAACAGTTTCTAAATGGCCAGCAATAATCACAGCATACGCGCGCAGCAACAATCACTCCATGTGCGCGCCCGTTCACACCTTCGCAAATAAAAAAAATATATAACCGCCAAAAATTATTAACCCGTGCCAAGTTAGGCAACAAATATCACATCAATTCAATTGTCGAGGACATAAACCTCTGTAGCACGACGCCATAGCCATAAACAAGAACACAGCTGTGATCTATGGAGCTTGATTTTGTGCGGCATATGTGATAGCACATATTGTTTTTGGAAATTTGCAAGCTAAGGCTCGAATGTTCAATGGACTGCAGTGGGGGGGGGGGGAAGGGATCCGCCTCCCCCTCCGCCCCAAAAAGAAAAAAAATGTAAGATTTTGTTGTATGGCGGGAAGAAGGGTAATTAGTTTAGAGTTATTTATGCTAAATTTTTTGGGTTTAAATAACAGTATGTAGTTTCTGTTACCGGCACCCTAGTTTTACTTGGCGGGACGAAAAAAAAAAACACAATTACAACAACCACAAAAACGCTGTTCTACACATATTTTGTGACGAGGCCCTGCGGTAGTCAGAATGATCATAATGTTTAGGAATTTTTATTGTTGTTTGAGATAAGTGTAACTTATGACTATGATCTTTGATGGGATGCTATGCATGCAAACCGACTGAGGGCTGGTGGTTGAGCTGTAGCAGGAAATTGTTAAAAGTGTAAAGCATTAACACCTCCAATCTCATTGCATGAATGTGAAAAATAACTAGCACACTATGACGAGAAACTACTTCAGCACATTTGTTTGTTTTGATTTTCGTTTTGCCATTTCAAGGATTTTCATCTTTCTTTCCTTTTTTGTTTTTAAGATTCCTCAGATCGTGAAAAACTCGTTAAAAAGTTAAAACCGAAATTTTGAATTAAAATGCAAAACTACCTAGTGGAGTGGCACGCCGAAAATTAACGGCGGCAGGCAGCGGCGGCGTGCCGAAATTATTTTTCATCAGCAACGGCGTGTGGAATATTGGGAAAATCATCGACGGCGTGGCATGGCGTGGCGTGGCGGGGCACGGGTCTAGGCCGGGTGGTCGCGCATAGGCAAGGCCGTCAGAGATAAGAGTTGAGCCAGGAAGCAGCTACTATATCTCAGCTGGCCTTGCGCATACGACCGTGATCATTTCTTCTAGTAGCTATCTAGCGAGCCTAACGTAAATTCCACATTGCCAATTGTAGCATAATACACTCGAATACAATTTTTACGTTCGGAGCAGTCCCACTTACGTTTCATAATAAGTATTCACTGGTTTGTTAGTCCAGGTGGTCCAGAGTTGCGTCGATTCGTGGTCCAGGTTGCGTCAATTCGTCGGATCGACAACGACAGCCATGTTGAGTTCAGAGATCACAAATACATGACGTCAGAGTCGTCGCACGCGCAGCCCAATTTATTTAGGAAAAGCGGTCTTCGGGTGATGAGGACTAGGATTCATACCATGCCGACCTCGCTTGCTAGCATATAGAGCAGCGTTAAGTGACGTCATACTGGCTACGAGATAGCATCTGGAGGGAATAGCTACAAGGTGCACTAGATTAAAATGTAATGGAAAAAACGGTACTTCTAGTCAAGACAGTGCTTTGAGAGCGGATTCTTAGGCTTAAAAGAACGTTGTTTTCTCCAACAACAAAAATCGCGCGTTATGGGCTTAAGAAATCCAGTCTAATAGCATTGGTTATATGGTTGAAGCCCTCACTCCAGCAAAACTTACCAAACCTAAAAAAATTAATACGTCCGTTCCTATTCAATACTTTTCGACGAAACCTGGGCAGATGGTGGATGGTTTTTGGTGGTGGTTGGGCCAAAAAGTATGCAAAACCACACGTAAATTTGAGTAAATTTGAATATTTTTCACTCGTTCTCCTTCTTCTGCCACCGTTTCAGAAAAAACTACTTCAGATACCTAAAATCTAAAACATGACCTGAGCCAAAAATTTAGTGGTCCTTCATCCTCAAAGAGACCACTTTTTTAATTGGTCGAGAAAAATGCGCCCACTGCAGTTTTTCTTCGTAACGGCATCCCATGATTACAATGATTCTCAAGGATTTATACTGCTTGGGAATTTTCCTGCAAAAATGTAGACGCTTGGCCTATGATTTTTCTTATAGTGATGGTCAAATGAACAAATGCCGTAAACATCTTACATTGTCAGCTGGCTTCTCCTGGGCTGCTCTTACATTCGTACGAACTACTTGGATTACCTTTTTAATCTTCAGCACAGCTTCCAGATGCTTCCAGATGTTCGAGTTCTTTTTCCATGGCAGTAAGTGCCTCTTTGGCCTGTCGAACATTGTTCTGGTGACCGTTAGCATCCACGGCACTGGCAAGGGAAATGCATGCCAGAATACAGACGAAACTGCTTACTTTGAGCGTGAAAGATAACATCTTCGAGAAGACTGAAAATTAATAAGAATTTTGTTTAATCGTAAGTTTGTTAGTTGGGTAAAAGAAAAAGACAAACAGGACAAATTGTAGTGAAAATAATGTTATCCAGGAGCAGCCGCGTATCGAACCCAAACTTTTAAAGGGGTTCGATACGCGGCCAACATTTTCCGGCTAGCTTCTGTTTTTCCGAAATTTTGAAGACTTTCTTTTTTTTTTTCTTAATACTCTCTTTTATACCCCTTACTTCCACCTCCTGGTGTTGCCGAATGTAGCCCCTGTTTCCGGCTAGACTTTTGGTTGGGGGTAGGGGGAAGAGGGTCAAGCTTTTCAGCCGGGTGAGTCATGGTATCAAACGCCAAGCTATTTCGCCAAGCTAATCCCACCGACTAATACCCCGTTCCGAGCGCAAGGTTTTAATTCGGAATCGAATTCCGAATTGAGAGAAATGCGGATCGAATCCGGATTAGTTTGCTAGACCCCGTTCGCAGCGCAAGAGAGAAAGCAGAGCAAAAAGGGGTTAGTTGTTAGTTTCTCAACCGCTCACCAGAACACGCCATTGTCGCTTAATTAACGGATTCGTGCTTTGACTAACACTCACACCGTGGCGACACCACGCCATAAATCGTTTAATTTTTTAAATTTTCAAATAATAGGCGCCGGCAGTCGTATAAACTCCCCTTGAAAATTAGTATGTGCTTCCTTTGTTTATGTGAGGTGCATTGAGTAAACAGTAAGCAGTAAACCAAACGCGATTGTCACCACCTGGTGATGAAATGTTGCTAATTCGGAATTCGACCCACATTTGTGTCCCGAGCGCACACGCAAGTGAAGTGAATCGAAGCGAATCGTGTTCGATCCACCAACTGATGCGGATTAGTTTAACTCGGATACGACCCTCTTTACCTCGGATGTGTCCACCCCGTTCCCAGCGCATTTAGCATTTAATCCGCATATATGCGGGTTAAAGATGCGCTCCGAACGGGGTACGTTAAACTTCAAACGTTAAATGAAATAACTGAAAATTGCGCAGTAAGCAATTTTCAGATATTTCATTTCGCCTTCGAACTGTTACTCGGTGGGATTAGCTTGGCGAAAGAGCTTGGCGTTTGATATCACGACTTCACACGGCCGAAAAGCTTGGCGGGAATCCTTAACACGTTTTGTTTTGGGGCAGTAATAACTGGTCGCATCATCGTAATCCATTTGCTTGTGTAAAAAGAACATTTTGCCGGCCCCCAGCCAGGCCGGCTAAAAATGGTTTCTTTTTGCCTAAGACATATACTTAACCTGATAATTTTAGCATTACATTGTCCCCAATGGGAACATCACATTGGGGACAATGTAATGCTAAAATTATCAGCTTAATATATTTTGGCAATAAAGAGCCAACAATTTCATCTAACCGAAACTCTCTTATGAATAACTTATTTCAGTAAGAAAGGTCATTTCCAAACAAGCCAAGAATTGAGATGAAGTCCAAGATTACACTCAGTTTTAATCGGAGAGGCTTGTTGCCAAGCGATGGTAGAGGTCAGGCCATCTTCTTGAAGAAGCTGATATAAACGGTAATGGAAGGGACCCTGCCAAAATTACTTATGAGGGGAAGTATGAGAGACCACCAAACTCCTTCACCAATTCTGCCAACATTCTGGCTAAATCTAGGGCCCTATGTGAGCGAAGATTTTCCGTCATAATACCGTTTTGCTTTTCCCTTTTCAACATGTTTCTGCTGCCACCGGAAAAAAAAAACTGAAATATACTTTAAAAAAATTGCTACTAAAAGTATTGGACTATACAGTAAAACAGCTGTTTAAATTAAGAAGGTTGTTTCTCATGCAGAAATTTTTTTCTGTGCAGGTGGGCGGGTTATTTTTTTTTTCTCTTCCTTCATGTTTGCTTATGAGTTACCCTACACAATAAAAAGCATGAATTTAATCAAAGCCTGTTTTGCCATTCTATGAGCTCACTTCTTGGACACAACAGAGTACATACATTTTAAAACAAATTTGCGTTTGCTCCGTCAAGCCAAGCTACACAGCAAGCACAGACGAACAAACGGTTCGGGTGGGGAAGGACATCTAGGCGGTGAGAAGATGCCTGAGAAACATTTCTATTTTTAAAGTGGGCTTTATTAATTTATTTTTTTTTTGCTGGAAAAAACGGGAAATTCTCCTGAAACCCTAGTGCAATCAAGCCCTATTCACTCGCTCCGAAATCTAGCCATGGTAGTGTCTAGAGTACTCGCGATCAAAACGTGGTGCGCCATCTGGCCACAAACTGTTGTCTCCAACTACTTCCGCACAAATTCAAGATGGTGGTGACGTGTGATCACCAAGTCTTAGTTAGTCCCTTCACGGCTACAGAGCAGTACAACACGAAACAGTTCGTCTAAATTATCTTCTTTATCATTAGAATTGCATTTTTATTTTTGTCCACGCGTGTCCCGCCAAGATTTACGCGAGTTCTAAACTGAAATTGTAATGAAGTTAGCCGCTAGTTGAGTTTCGTTATTTCGTAGCTCGCTTTCCATAGTCGAAACCGAAACTGCATATAACGACGCCGCAGTAATGACGCTAGAGCTGTAGTCTCAGTCACTTCCGCTGTTGTCGGCTTGGTACTCTCGTGGCGAATTCGAGAAACTAGAGAATTCTGGCCCGATTTTTGCACGCGTTGCTTGAACGGTAAGTGCAGCAAGTATCCCGTAACGAAGTGTAGTTATTAATCCAAGGTGTAATATCACCGTATGTGTTTCAAGGTTGGCTTACAAAACGAAATTCCGTCGTATAGAAAAAAAACTTATTGTTCAATATTTTTTTAAGTTGCGCTTTATTCATTTAGTGAATAATTCAAAACTGTGTGTACACTTGAAATTCTAACGCGGAAATTGTGGCTGCGTAGGCCTAGTTGCAAAATTAACTGTAAAAATTCTGGAAAACACTACTAAAATAGTACTGTAAAATGCTAAAAAAAAAAAAAAAAAAAGACTCTTTAGTGTCAAAACTTGGCCGCCGGTGGAACTATACGAGCATTGCTTTGCTTCAGATAACTCAAGATTCAACGAAAAATAAATGGAATAAAAAAAAATTCAACTTACCTGGTAGCTGTTGCTGACTGCTTGACGACTTGGGAGTAAACGTGGTTTTTCTGCAGCGAGTCGTTTTTTTTATACAAAGTATTTTCAATGCTAAGAATACTTTATGATTTCAGATGCGTATTTGGATTTCTTTTGAATATAGGCATGGCTTTTCAAAAAACCGTTTAGAAGCCACCTGCAGACTTCATATAAATTCCATAGGCATTATTAATTGCTGATAATAAATGTTAAAAACGATTTAAAAACCAAGAAGTTAAAAGGATGAAGTCAAGTAATAAATGTTTATGATACAAGAACCAGACTCTTTATTTACTTTTAATTGGTTAAAGGAAAGTTTATAATAGCTTCAGGGACGTTTTTGTGGGGGAGTGCGGAAGGCTGTCCCCCCCCCCCCCCTCCCAATGTTTGGCCAGTTGACAAATCAGTCGGCAAAATTACATAATTTTTGGCCAGTCGGAAATATTACATATTTTTTTGGCTAGATGGTAAATCTTGTCGGTAAATTTCTGGTTTACACCCCTCCAACTTTTATCCTTCCTGACGTCTCTGCATGAGTTGCTTGACATTTTAATTGTAATGGTACGCGAAACAAGAGTACAGTTAAACATTTAAACTTACTAAGTATACGTATTCATTTTGACGATCTATCTCTTTTTTCTTGCTTCTTTTCCTTAAGTATTTTCAGCTATTGATTTACAAAAATGAGATTTCATTTTGTTCGTTGCCTGGGTATCGGCAGTTTTGCAGTGCAAGAGAGCATGATCGTGCTGCTGGAGTTTTAATTTATTTACGTTAGAAACGATCTTAAAACAACCGTTTGTTTTAAAAGGGCATTGTCAGTGACTCAATTCTTGGCAATTAAAGTTAAAGCTCTTCAGGAAAGTTAATATTTTTGGCGAGTATAGGTCTCCGAGTAGCTGATTGCAGAGTTTTTGAAACCGTTTTTGAAAGTATTTGAGATACAGTTGAATAATGCCGTGATACAATTATTTTTCTAGTTGCCGCTAGAAAGTATAAAATACCTATGAATATTTGCATTTTGTTCTGGTAATGGATGAACTTGGCGAATGTTTTGGTGTCTTGATATCACTCCTTTGAAGGACCGAACCATTCGGAACATGGTGGTCTCTTTTACCAGTTTTGGTTTTTGATATGTTATCAGCCGAAGCGCAACAAGGATGACAACGGAAGACAAA
>JAHWFP010230410.1:270094-326642 GCA_023313725.1 Lithobius niger | reverse complement strand
CACATTCGTTTGGTGGGTAGCACATTGCCCCAGGGCAAGTTACACAATGTGAAGTTAGCCCCCATTGTAAAAGGAGTAGGGGGTGGGAGGGGTAACGGAAGGGGTCCAATCAAATTGGGTGGGTGGATTGGTTGGCACATTGGAAGATATGCTTAGCACATTCGTTTGGAGGGTAGTACATTGCCCCAGGGCAAGTTACACAATGTGAAGTTAGCTCCCATTGTAAAAGGAGTAGAGGGTGGGAGGGGCAACGGAAGGGGTCCAATCAAATTGGGTGGGTGGATTGGTTGGCACATTGGAAGATATGCTTAGCACATTCGTTTGGAGGGTAGCACATTGCCCCAGGGCAAGTTACACAATGTGAAGTTAGCCCCCTGTAATGTGAAGTTAGCCCCCCCATACTTTGGAGGGCCGTTGTTTGCAATGCGTCAAGGTCCAATCGCCAATATTGGCTGGCACATTGAGCACATTGATAGACGTGTGCGGCACAATAGTTAATTTTGATGGCACATTCATTCAAGGGGCTGACGTGAAGTTGGCCCCTTATGAATTCAGTAAAGGTTTACCGTAAAACGGTAAGGGTCCAATCAAATCCGTTTGTTAGCACATTGAGCACATTCATAGTACTTATCAGCACAATTATTAAAATCAATAGCACATTCCCTCTGGGGGCCAACTTCACACTGCTCAAACATTTGGAACTCACTTCCATATGATGTGATCATGGTGATGTCACATACCATATTCGAGTTTAGGCTATTCAACTGAAAACCACTGTTCTTAAGGCATGTTAAATATGATAAAGATGATACATCCTTCTATGTCCATTGGCGTTAATGTGACAAATTTAATATAATCATAATTGTTATTATTATAATAATAGTTAAATACTTGTTACATTTTTTTTTATCAGAAAATGTTATATGTTTTGTTGTTTACAGGGGTGTCACACCACCAGGTAATTTAGCTAGTAACCTTATCAAGTATTTGCAACAATTAAAAGGTCTGCTTGAATTGTTAACAAATTTTGTTTTACTGTTTTCCTGTTTACAGGTTTTAACCCACAACCAGGTAAGCTATCTGGAAATGTTTAAAAACATTATATACAGTCAAAAGAAAAGTTAACTGCTGATATTTTGTTTATTCTTACCCTTGTACCCTTATTGAATACTGATTACCATAGAAACTGTTTCAACACTGACGTTCTAGAAAATGTTTTCATCAATATAATTTATTATTTCTTTTTGTTTACCGAGTTTATCCCGAAACTACGTAAGATAGCTTGGAATGGTAGCAAACACTTACAGCCATTAAAAACAGTTAAAAGGCAAGTTTATTTCATTTGTATTGTTTACAGGTGCAGTCTCACCACCATGTAATCTGGAATACAACTTTTAACAATAATTGCAACTATTAATAGGTGGTAATTTTGATATGGTCGGGGACAGATCCCACTGGTAATCTTCTCTCATAACCACTCCATCGAGGAGAATTTCTTGTGTGATGTCAAGGTTTTCACGAGCGATGCGAAGTTTTCCTGAGCAAAATTAGAGCATTCGTTGAGAATTGCTGGAGAAATGCTAGGTTTTCTTGACATCAAGATTTTCTTTTGAATGACTTTCTGGGTTCAGAAGCAACTATGAAGTGATGTCAAAGTTTACTTCAGTGCCATTGAAATGCATCCTGTTTACTTAAACGCCGGAGTGTGCCTTTTGGGTCTGAAAAATGGTAGCCAAGTGGTATTTCATCGTCCTAAAGTGATCAAGCCTATCCCAGGGTCGGAGTTCGTCTCATTCAGCCGCAATTGTTGGTCGAATTATTTAAAATTGGTTTTCAATAGTAGGCCGATACTGAAAATCAATTTTTATTTAATAACTCCTGTTGTAATAGGGCTATGGGTCTGAATTTTTTGGGCACCTATTAGGGGTGAAAAGTTTCCTGCACACCGGGTTTGAAGTGGCTACACGTTCGATTTGGGTTTAGCGAACTTGAATGCGAAAGGGAGCATTCGGCCTTGAGTTTTTCCTATATGTAGTAGGGCTATGAAACTTTTTTTGGTGTCGAGGGGGTTCTTTCAGCTGGGGGCACACCAAATTTAAAGCGTCTAGGACGAATAGTTTGGCTTTAGCAAACTTGAACGTCTTTGGAGGTTTTGATGGATATTGCTGCAGCAGTGTGCGGGATGACAAGCACGTCTTGTCGCAAGTTCTGTGCTAGGGTGGTAGGGTCAAAGACTGGTGTCCCTTGAAACGGGGACGTGCGTGATCGAAGCCAGACGGTTAACTATATACATGGTTTTGAAGTTGTCATTGTCAATGCTAATGCCTACTTCAATCTATTTCTTCACTCCCTGGGAACAGGGCCGTAGCGAAGGAGGGGGGGGGGGGCAAGGGAGGCAGCTTGCCCCAACTTTTCTCAAGTCGGCAAAAGTCGGCAAAATCAAAGCTGATTTCGGCTCAGCGAAGTTATAATACCGGTAGTTAACTATTTCCAACTGTATGCGTCCAGTTTTTTCGACTTTATGCAGGTAGTTTTTCAAAATAAAAGTAAATATTTATCTTTATTTGATCCAGAATTTACAAATTCTTGTTTACGTACATAATGCAGATTTCTTAAGATGTCCTTGACTACTTAAAGCTGGATTAGCAGTCGAGTACGGTAACATAAAGGATTACGATGGATTATAGGATGGATGCTTTTTCACGCAAAGATTCCCTCGCCAGTATAATGGACGAGTTCATTCGTTATTAACAGGTTTAACGGTCGGCACCAGACCATTGCCTACTGATTGATTAACAGGGTAACATTTGGCCCCAGACCATTGCCTACTGACTGATTAACAAGTTAAAAGTCAACACCAGACCAATGGTTACTGATTGAATAACACGTTAAAAATCTGCACCAGACCATTGCC
Source organism: Lithobius niger (assembly GCA_023313725.1). NCBI lineage: Eukaryota > Metazoa > Arthropoda > Chilopoda > Lithobiomorpha > Lithobiidae > Lithobius > Lithobius niger. The sequence goes on along the minus strand of JAHWFP010230410.1, from coordinate 323,728 downwards.
AACTAATTGAATAACACGTTAATAGTCAGTACCACGACTATTGTATGATTTACTCGAGCGGATAGCTGCTTAGAAGCCAACAGGTCCTGCGAAATGAGTAATGTTGAAATGTTACAAATACAAATAGAAGCAGTGTCACTTTGATAGTGACTATTAAAAAAAATTTGCCACAAAAGAAAAACCGTGCCGGTAAAAGAAAATACTGCTCTATTAAAATCTTTGAGCAAAACGCAAGAAAAACATATGCAGAAAACAAGACAAGGTAAGTCAAAATATCATAAGCATAATTAATTAGCTGGTGTGATCCAAACTAGGAACCAACCCCAACCGAACAATTAGGTATTGGATATAAAAATTTAAAAAATACAAGGTTAACTAACAGCTAGGCAGGGGCGACATCAGATCCGGGTCTACCCGGGCATCAACCCAAGCAAAAATAACAGTGCCCTGGTCTGTGCCCTGGTAAAAAAAATTATCAGTTATCAAATTGTTTGTTAAAAAGGTTTTCAACTTTTGAGCATTCTGCAGCCCACACAGCATTGTTGTAGCTGGTAAGTGCTTCCTTTAAAAATTCAGTCACATATACAAACATACCATTTTAATAGTAACAGTGTAAACGTATCTAGACACACGCTAGTGTGTCACCGCCAAGTAATAGTAGATCATCCGATTTTACACATCCGATTGTTAAAAAATGATTGTTGATGAAAAAAGGCGGCCACACTAGCAGACCGTTTCTTTTAACTGAAACCAACTTATATGTGATTTCAGCATACTGGTGTAAATTCCCCATGCGGTAGAAATCTTTGCAAATCGTTTGAATCAGGTGTCTTGGGTCCAATAACAAAGAAAACCTCAACACGAAAATGTGGGAACGTGTTCATTATGGAGAAAAATTGCCCTCAGTAATGTTGAGTGTTACTAGTAACTAGCTAATCATCAGGCTCCCATGTTAATTTTCATAAGGTATAAAGACACTTCTACACCTCATTAGGGAAAGATGCCAGATCTAAATTTAAGCAGACAGGTACGTAAGTAGTATAAAATTTGGTGAAAAGCAGGCCCTATTGAGCAACCCCCGGTCCCCCATGCAGGCTCCCTCCTAATTTTTTGCATTTCAAAAGTGTTGTTGAGTCCGGCGTGTAAAACTTTCTCGCTGGGTGCTTTTTGAATATTTTGCTGGTTTTTTGTTTTCTAAATTGATGTTGAGCATTTTTCACAATTTATGTGTATTTTTTATGGATGATGGGTGTGACTTTCTAGCATGTGGGCAAACCCCTGGGAACAAGCACTGGGTATAAAAGGCGCCGAAATTCCGTAGATCTTTATATCAGCCATGGCTGGCAAGTACAAGGTGGTCTCAAGGTTCCAGTGCAAGAAATGCAAAGTTGAGTTTTTCTTGCGAGAAGAGGTTGAAAGTCATTTGCAGAATCCTTGCGTTTTAAACTTTACTTGTCTCGATTGTGGAGGACTTGTTAAGATGAAGTTTTGGCACACAACGACTGATGCGATGGAAAAATGACCACGCTTGAGAAAATCAAGTTTGAATGTGCATATTCCTGTGAAGCTTGTCGGAAGTATTTTCCCGATTTAGCAAAAGCTACGGTTCATACCAGGATTTTATATTCGTCTGTTCTAACGAACGAAGAGACGGTTTTGGTAGATAAAAAATAAAGGACCAATGATGATTGACGAAGAAAAAAAACGAGAGATGTCTGACAATGAGATTTTCTTGTGTCAGTACTGCGAAAAGACGTTCGGGAACAAGAAGTATAAACGGAGACACGAAAGGCGTCACGAATGAAAATGTAACGTGAGATGTAAATCGTGCGGTGTGACTTACTCTAATCAGATCGCGTATAAGTGGCACAAGTGTGGTGGGGCTGTAAAACAACGTGCGATGGAAATTGGAGAGTCTTCAAAAAAGAGACGTAAATTAACTTTTCCCGAACTCAAACCTGGTTTGAAGAAAGAAATAATTTCTCAGATACCCGCAAATTTTAACCTCATTGTCAAAAATGTCAGATCTCTAGTCGTACCTGTAATAGAGGATACCAGAATCGACTGGACCTTGTCCTACATGATTTACGATTTGTAAGACAAGAGGGAGGTGACAGACGATACCGAACTCGAGGTGAGGCCTTTCAGTTTGGAATTAGGAGGATTTGATCTAGTGTGCGATGCTTTCAACAGATGCTTCTTGACTTTCAAGCGGGATTTTAAGTAGGATGAAATGCACTCCGAGCACTTGATTTTGTTGGAACAATACGAGGACAAATATTGGAATCTTTTAGAACAATGTTGACGTCTTATGGTAAACACAAAAGCTCAAATTGGATTATGCATTCTCTTCGAAAAAGCTATGGATAATTCGGAAAGTATTAAGGCTTATTCTAACTCCAACTAGACCAGAGTAGGGAGCAAGGAGGTTATTTCGAAAATGTCAGACAAGATTCTGCATAGTATTAGACAGTTTACCGTAGAAGGAAGTGGATGGGTTGTCAAGCAATGCCTGTGCACCGAATTATGCATTGGAATTTATATACCTTTTGTGGGGAAAGGTTACGTAGCACTTCCCAACAACCTCAAACTAGGTCCCGATATACTGGTTAATGTGCGTAGTGAAGACGATAGATGTTTTCTGTGGACCATGTTAGCTAGTATACACCCAGTTCCATCTTCGCAACATGATTGGGATACGAAACATTACCTGTCTCATGCGCACGAGTTAGTTGTAGGTGTGTTGGACCCCGTTCCTTTATCCAAAATCGCGGCGTTCGAAAAAGCCAACAACATTTCGGTATCTGTTTTTGGTTTCGAGGATGACGAGCCTTGCGTTTATCGTGTGAGTTCCTTAGTGAAAGTAAGCATCACGTAGACTTGCTTCTTCTCAACGGACACTACGTGACGATAAAAGACTAACAAATTCATCGCGAGTTTCAACCCCAACAAGTGCTTGAAGTATTTTTGCAGCCATTGCTTAAACGGTTTGTGAAATCATTTCAGGTATGAAAACTACCACCTTCCTTCTTACGTGGGAGTTCCATATCAAAAGACCACATTGCCCGACAATGACGTTGTCTGGTTTAGGAATTTCAAGAACGAACTCAAAAGGTTGAGCATAGCTTACGTGGACTTTAAAGCGTCTCCAGTTGCGATGGACACGATACATACACCAGAGTTAACCACATTCACCAAGCTTGCAGTTTTGCCTACGTGATTCTTGACCAATTAGGTGGAGTATTTTCTAAAAAGTTATACAGAGGAATAGACTGTGTGCAAGTTTTCTTTGAATCTATATTAGAGGAGCAGAAAAAGATCATGGCTTACGTTGATTCCCACAAGCAATGAATGAAACATTTAACCAAGGAACAGGGATGGCTGTACAAAGAAGCTGTGGTGTGCCATAACTGCAAACAAGGAGCATTCACCATAGCCCAAGAAAAGTTGTAACGGATTTACGAAAGTACGAGACCACAACCACATCACCGGTGAATTTTCGTTAAGGAGCCGCGCACAGCAAGTGTAACTTTTTTTACACTTTGAACAAAAACATAGCGGTTGTTATGCATAATTTCGAAAAATACGACATTCTTTTCGTCATGAAGGCTTGAATTCGTTTAAAGATTTGTAGGCTCTGCATAATGTCAGGATCATCGCTAAGAACAAGGAAAGAATCAGCAGCATGAGATTGGACAGTTTTACATTCATAGATAGTCTAGCGTTTATGACGGCATTGTTGGAAACTCTGGCTTCGAACTTAGGTAGCTTTACCATTATGGACAAGCTTTTTGAAGGTGAGTCCGTGGAGCTCTTACGAGGCCTTAGGCGAAAAGGTGTGTTTCCCTATGAATACCTGACAAATGTGGAAGTGTTTGAGGAAAGGTGTTTACCTCCCATGTCGCATGTGTCTCGTTGTTGAAAGGATCGATCTGCTGCAAATCTTATCAACACACGATGAAGATTTGGGATTTAGGCAAATGCACAACGTTTGGAGATTACCACAACCTGTATTTGCGGATGGACATTGGGCTATTAGCCAATGTCTTTGAAAACTTCAGAGCGACAAGTTTGGGTAGCTACGGATTGGATTACATTACATTTCTACACCCTCCCTATCTTGGGACGCAATGCTCAAGAGGACGGAAGTGTCTTTGTATCTCTTCACTAACATTGACTTGCATCTTATGGTGGAAAAGGGTATAAGCGGCGGTGTCTCGTTCATACCTAGAAGATACGCTAAAGCCAACAACCCGTATATACCATCTACCTTCGAAGCTGATATGAGGAATTCTTACATCATATTTTTGGACTTCAACAACTTGTACGGTTGTGTGATGTGAGAGTATCTACCGACTGGAGAGTATGAATTGGTGCCGGAAGACCAACTCGAGCTTATAAATCTCGACAATTACTGAGATCAGAGTGATACGGGGCTGATATTGGAAGTGGACTTGTAATACCCCGAGATGCTTCATGCATCACACAATCATTTCCTGTTCGCCCCGGAGCACATGAAAATCACAAATTCTATACTTTCTCCCTTTAACCGTCGGGCAATCGAGGACTTGCGGTTAAAGTACAGCTAAGGCCAAAAGTTAACAACTAACCATCGCTCAAAGACAAACTACGTGGTGCACTATAGGAATTTGAAATACTACATCTCTCTCTGCATGGTTCTCAAGAAAATCCTCAGAGCGGTCAGCTTTAAGTAATCCCCATGGCTGAAACCTTACATAGAGTTTAATAACAAGAAACAGCAAACAGCTAGTGACGATTTTGACAAAAACCTCTACAAACTGCAAAATAATTAGATTTTCGGTAAGACGATAGAGAACAAACGTAAGAGAAACAACGTCTTGATAGCGATGACGAATGAGAAACCTGTCAAGTACGCGTCTCACCCCCACACCACGAGTTTCACTTCTCTAAGCGAGGATTTGGTAATATTTACAAAGACTCCCGCAAACATCATCTTGAACAAACCCAAAGTGGTTGGGTTTAGCGTCTTGGAACTATCAGTTATTAGTCTACCGGTTTCACTACGACCACATGATGAAAAAGTATGGACCGGAGAGATGTCAACTCCTAGTCATGGATACATATAGTCTGTGTTATTCGATAGAAACGGATGATATTTACAAATATATGGAAGAAGGTGCGTCGTTGTTCGACACATCTGAATACCCAACAGATCATTTCTTACACTCCAACGTCAACAAAAAAAGTATTGGGGTAGATGAAAGACAAGAGTGTGGGGTGCCCAATTTCCGAGTTTGTAAGTTGAAAGTCAAAGCTTTACAGCGTTTTACAATCGGATGGGAAGCACAAGATGGCCTGCAAAGGCATTAAGATAACAGCACACGTGGTACATGAAACGTACATACTCGGAGTCATAGCCCTTTCCATTTAACTAAATAAAGCATTTTTTCATTTTTTCCCCTCTTTTTACGTAATACTTTCTGCACTAGAAATAAATCTGGAACTTGGGTTTTTTGTATTTCCTGTTCGTAGAAACCTCCGAGCACCGGTTCACCCGACTCATCCTTTAAAAGATACGAAACTAGTAGGGGTTTTTTCACTTTACGGATCGTGAATACTTCGTTGGTAAAATTAGGCAAATATCCTTTGTCGAATTTTTTTTTAACTTTAGAAATCCTGACTTTATTTCCTATGGCGAACTTGGGTTGCTTCAGCAGTTGTTTTGGTCTAGTTCGTCTCAGCAACGGTTCATGACGTCTGGTTACTTGCCTAGGTGTCAGTTTTGTGGTGGAATGGACCGTGTTGTTATATTGCAAAACCAACTCGTCGATAATGTGAATCCACTTGTAATTCCCCTGTCTGGTGAATTTTTTCCACATTCGAGTTTTGAAGCGTTCAACCATACTCGCTTTCTTCTCAAAGTACGTTGAGTACATGTTGATGTTATGGTGCCTAAGTAGTGCTTTAAAGTCTTTATTGTAGAACTCACTACCTAAATTGACTTGTAAGTTTTTAGGGGCGGTCTCGCCTGAGAGTATCTTCTTGAAAGCTTTGGTAACATCTAGACTGGTTTTAAATTTGAGAGGAATGGCCAAAGCAAACTTGGACATGCCGTTAATGCAAGTCAGTAGGTGGTTAAATCCCTGATTTAGCTTGGCATATGGTATCATCTCTACCAAGTCAGCCTGCCATAGATCGTTTAGGCCCAGTTCAATCAGCTTCCGTCTCTGAAAACTTTTCCGCGTTGGTTTGTGAAGTTAGTTTACGAGTTGTTCCATTTATTTTATTTCCAATTCCGAACTTGAGTTTTGTTTTCATGATTTTCTTAACGAGGGAAGCGGCTAGCTTTTCTCTCCATGCCAGAGATGGATCCTCTCTCACCCTTTGAGCTTTTGAAATTAGAACTTCATCGGCGGCGTGACGATCTTTTAAGTCCGAGCTCTCGGTGTAATCTATATCGTCTTCTTTGCAAGCTTCGTCTAGTTTATTTATTCCAGGATCTCCTCGTGCCAGTCACTTCTTCGGCTGAGTTCCAGGACCGCAGTATTGATTCCCGTGTAAATGTATTTAAACGGGCAAGTTATCTTTGATTTTGTTCACGAGTCCCTTCCCCACTTTGACGAAGTATGTTTTTTGTACCAAATACATCGCAAAACGCAATCTCCATCGGTCTGTTGTATCGTGGAGTTGTAGAAACTGGGGCCTTCGACTAGTTAGGAGTCGAACGTTTACATTTGACGCAATATTTCATCTTTACGGTTGCTCTTTTTTACTATAGTACAATCTTTTTTCAACTCTTTTAAAAAAAGACAACATGGATTCCTGTTCGATTATGCTCACCGGCAAAGACTCCGCTTGAAAATTAATCTAAACACACCCATTCATTTAGACGGAGAAAAAAATTACGAATTGGCTCTGCTTAATTTAGATACTTTTAACAGCATTCACAACATCACCCCGAGAAATAACGAAATTCAGTACACTCCAGATGCTGGCGCTTCATGGCACAAAAGTGTTAGTAAGTCCCAGTTAGTAAGTCGAAATCGACGATTTGAATAAATATCTCAAGTAAGCAATAGATGCGAATGGCCACAGCAAGGATGTCATTACGATTCTTCCGAATCTAAACACTTTAAGAACCAACTTGATAATTACCACTCCGAATTACGGAACATCTTTTTAGGGTGATAAAAGAGTTTGGCTCCAGTTTTAAGGTTTGACTTGGGCAACTACGTGAAAAGTCAAGAAAGTCAAAATACAGTCGACATTATGAGCATCAACACAATATTCGTACACGTGGATATCACAGGCAATTCGTACCTAAATAGTGACACTCAGCCAACTTTATATACCTTTTATCCCAATTCATCGCCCGGTTTCAAAATCATAGAGTCCCCGCATAATTTAATTTACCTCCCAGTTACTTCAAAATTATTCAGAAGTATAAGAGTTTGGCTCACGTCTTAGGCCAATGAGACTTTGGATTTAAATGGTCAGACGCTCACGGTGCGACTTCATTTGAGATCTACGAATTAATTTTTTTTAAAGGATAAAAATGCTCGTGTTTGGAAAAAAGGGAAAGGACTCTTTCTTAATTTTAACTCTAATAATAAAAGACAAACGTTTTGACACCTACAAACAAAGCTTTCATCAAATTCATTACAACACCCAGAAAATGATCGTAGTAGAAGATTACTTAAAAATCAATGAACCTTTGGTATACGATTCATCATTCGAGTCTTACACATACCATAAATACAATCTATTGTTGGCACCAATCTCAACAACATAATTCAGAAATCCGCATACACGTACAAAACCAAGATTTATTTCTGCACGTTGCCAATAGCTACCTCCTGATTAAAGGGAGGTTACTGAAGGATGATGACTCGGCTTACATGGACACTGATGTATCTAGTCTTATTAATAATTATCCCATGTTCCTGTTTTCTAACATCAAATATTGGTGATAAACAAGTCGACGAGTTAAATTATCCTGGGTTTGGTACTCTGATGAAGGGACTGCTCACCTACGGCTCTGCTCGGCCAGTGCAGGGCGCTGGATAGTGCGGCTTCAGTCGCTGCTGAACTAACAGACAACTTGGGATACAAACAGCGGCACCCGTCCATCATCGTTGAAACAACTCCCAAAGGAAGCTTTACATTCTCCATCTCTCTAAAACACGTCATGGTGTTTTTCGAAAATTACTATAAGCTAATCTATGGAACTAAACACGTGCTCACACTCATGCGAGCGAGTGACACTAACTCAATCTTCAAAGCAGCGGCAGTGGCTAATGGCAAAGTCATTCAGTAGTTGGCTAGCATCATCAGTCTGTGTTTACGTCTTGTTCGCATGGTTCGGGCACATGACTGGTGGTGCAGGCAGGTCAGGCCAAATCGGGTACTTTAAAGGAAGAAGTCCCTGGATTCGTCTAAATTCCATCTTCTACGAACACTTTGGTACTCGATGAATTCTCCGGAAGAAAGGCATCATGTCTTTTTATTTATTGCTTTGATCCCGAAAGCAATGCCAGGGATTAATATAAATTGTGTTCTTCCGTACCACAGAGGAATAAAGGCACTATGGCATCGATTACGGTATCGAGCAGTGTACTGGACATTGCCGAAGGCTTGCACTAGGAAGTTTGAATGTCGCGTGCAGCTGTGTTCTTGACCACATGCCTGAACCCCATAAGTGATAGGGATGAGAGCGTTCAGTATGAGGATTTTTAGTTCTGCGATAATGTGTGACCATTTGTATGAAATAAATGAAAGTAAGATGGGTAAATAGAGCTTGAAAGCTGAATGGAAAGTGGGGTTTGGTGGAAGAAGTATGGTAAACCTGGATAAAAATGTGAATCCACAAATGTGCTTGGTACGAGAGACCACCGCCCGTCATTGTGACCAAAAAAAGCGAGAAATAAAGGAACGATATTCAGAAGTGGCTTGAGACTTACCTACTGCTTTGTTGATGTTGCTGTGCAACGTTGCCAGAAAGTAATAGCACTTGTGCACTGGAGGCATGACATTTTGGGGAATGGTATATATTGACGAGATTTGGGGCAGCCTTTCTCCTTGCAATCTCGCTTCGTCGTGCTTCGGGTTATGGACGGGTAAGTAAGGGTTGTAAACAGCCTGAAGACGAGCTTAAAAGCAGCAGTGATATTGCCTGACTTGTGAATCTCATCTCTTGTGCTATAGACAGTTGGCAGGGCCTTTGATCCTTTGGCTTCAGCATTGGAGGTTGAGAGTATGGTGCATGGAGTGCTGGCAAATGCATTTAAGAGACTGGTCCTGTAGTGTGGATGAGCACTGATGACTTGTCTGGGCCTACCTTAATGATGATCCGTACGTCTTTGGTTGTCCCATGATTCTTCGGATGATTCGGGCATACTGGCTGCGTGTAAGGGTAGCATCCTAGGTTTGGCCAATGAGCTTAGAAATGGTGTTTGACTGGACTCACATGCCTAGTAGTCTTGCCACCCCTCTTGTGCTCAGAATTGGTTTGGGATGTGGGGTGCGGGCCTGTGAGTCTGGTGGGTCCTGCTGACAGAGTTTAAACGTTAGCGGCTTAGCCCTACCGTAATCTTGCTCTGATGGTCTTTGGGCTATGAACGGGTGCGCAAAGGTAGCATGTCAGGCTCTGTTCAAGCTTGAGTAGGTGGACAATCCTAACTTGCTTGTTTGCATGTCTCTGACTTGGATTGGGGGTGCTTGAGTGGTGGTCGATATAGTTATTCCTGTCTGTTGTTCCTTGAGATACGTTGAGTTGACTGTGGGCGAATGGGTCTCGTGACACACTGCTGAAAGAGGTTGAACTTCAGCAGCTAGGCCCTGCTGTAAGCATGATCCGTCGGTCTTCTTGCTATGGATGGGTATGCAAGAATATAACATGTTTAGCCGCCTTTGATGTGGAGTATGGGGACGACCCTAACCTACTTGACCCATGTGTTTCCATGTCCCTCGTTTGCGCATTTTAAGTGGCAGTAATATTAGTTGTGGCTTGGTTTCTCTAAGTCCGGGATGAGTTTGGTGTGGGTAAAAGAGACTGGTGATGTGCTGCTAAAAGAGTTTGGTTGCTGTCATTTGATTGCTTCTTAGAAAAAAGAGCAGCATTCAGCCGCATGAGATTGACCTATAACAGATCTGTTGTGGCCTAAGTTTTTCTGGGCCGCACGTACGCTGCACTTAAGGAATCAGTGTGTGTCCTCCCCCAGTCTAGCAAGACCGGGTAACCTGCTGAACCTATTTTATCATAGGGATCGGGGTTTGGAATTGTTCCCAGTGAACAAGGAATTCCCAGTAAGTGCGAGTCGTAAGCTCGTGTTGATTACACCCCTGCACTTTTTACACACTGCCCGTCGCTACTACCGATTGAATAATTTAGTGAGATCTTTAGACTGGTGGTGGTAGTGGCCCTTGGGTCATTGCAGGGTGCTGGGACGATGACTGAACTTGACAATTTAGTGGGAGTAAAAGTCGTAACAAGGTTTCCTTAAGTGAACTTTAGCACTCTTGCCAATGGGAGGCAACCATCCTGACAACCCAGCAAATTCGAAGAGCATCAAACTCGGTTCGGCTGGCGATTTTCTATCGTCGGCTCTTCTTAGGACTCGGGACTGGGCAGCGTAGTTTCTAGTATCAGCATAGTAAAGCTGCTCAGCCTGGCCTACCTTGAGAGGATCGGCCAACAATCCGACAGTAGGTTGGGGGCTATGGGTCAGTGCCACACTGTATTGATCGTAGCTAGTGTGCTCTAGGAATAGTGACCCTCTTGTTTACAGAGCAAGACTGATGCTAGAATGATTCTCAAATTCTTATGGTGTCTCGGCAGTAGGAGCATGCTTCAAAACGTCCAGGAAGCGAGCCTGCATCAAAAGAATATCTGCATGCCGTTCATGTCTAGTAGTCGTCAGACTGGTTAGTAAGTTTCTGTGAAAAGGTCAGTTGACTAGTGATGAGCAGTGGGTCCTCGCAATCTGACTGGAAGGTCGCTGCACTATTCCGGTCGAGTTGTTGGACCAGTCTTAAAGACTAGCAGTGAGCAATGGGCCCTCTCCTTCGAGCTGGAAGATCGCTGTTTTAAGTCGGTCGGAGCAGCTGGGTCAGTGGTATGACTGCCCTTAGTACCAGCTTTTGCTGATGCGGGGAAGCTGTACTGGCCGAGCGAGTCATACGAAACAGTGTCTGATGGCAAGATTGGTGGTCAACAGTGGGTACTCACCTTCAGGCTGAAAGATCGGTGCACTTATCTGGTTGAGCTGTTTACCAGTGAATAGGCAAAGACTGGTGGTGATCAGTGGGTCCTTGCCTTTGGGCTGGAAGATCGCTGGTCTAACCCGGTGATCATGACAGGACAGACGTTGAGCAGTGGGTCCAGGCCTTTGGGCTGTGGGTACTCTGTTCTAAGCTAGTCGAGGAGTAGGACCTGTAATAATAAAAGCAGTGATCAGTGGGTCCTCGCTTTAGGGCTTGAAGATCACTGTTCTAAGCTGGTAAGCAGTTGGCTTTGCTTCGAATGGGCAAAGACTGGTGGTGATCAGTGGGTTCTCGCCTTCGGGTGGGTAGATTGTCGTTCTAAGCTCGTGATTGTGGCAAGACACGAGGTGAGCATTGGGTCCTGGCCTTTGGGCTGTAGGCACTTTGTTCTAAGCTGGTTGAGCTGTTGGACCATTAGCAATACTTCCAGTGAGCAGTGGGTCTTCATCTACAGGCTAAACAATAGCTGTTCTAAGGATCTACGGTGTCCTTCAACTGATAAACTGATGTAACCCCCGTTGGGGGGTCTGTTTAGTCCGTGGACAGCGTCTTCTGGGCAGTCCAATTGGCTGGCAGAAACACTAGTGGTGAGCAGTGGGTTCGCACTTTCGGGTTGGAAGTGCGCTGTTATAAGCAGGTTGCACTGTTGAGCCATCATCTCAGAATTTGTGGGAACATGGCAGGACTAGCGGTGAGCAGTGGGTCCTCACCTTTGGGTTGTAGGTACGCTGTTCTAATCTGGTCTGGCTGTGGACCAGTAGCTATACTAGCGGCCGCCAGTGGGTCATCTGGCTTTCGTGTTGGAAGATGTCTGTTCTAAGTTGGTTGTGCTGTTGGAGCTCCCTCAACTCTCGGGACCGTGGGATGACCTTGGATCGAGATGACGCCAGATATCGCTTAGCACGAGCAGTTAGTCCTCACCCTATGTCTCGAAAAATTGCCGTGGATGATTCGTTATTGGGAGGAACCCTTCAGGCTTATGCATTACTTTGGTTGATTGTGAAGCAATCCTCTTGTCTCTTGGATTAAAGTTTTCTGCCTTAACTGCCGAGAACCGTTAAGAGGCTTGCAACATGGGCAGGCTATCACCGAATGTTCTCTACACCTAACGGTTTTTGTGCGGTGAGCAGTCCTGCAGAAACAGCAGGTTGATCTGTGGGTCTTTTTGCCTTCGAGCTTAAAGATCACTCTTCTAAGCAGGTCGAACTGTTGGACTGGTGGCAAAGACTGGTGGTGAACAGTTAGTCCTCTCGTCTTTGGACTGGGAGATTTCTTAACCATGCTTGTCAGAGCTGCTGGACCAGTAGCAGCACTAACGGTGTACACTGGGTCCTCATGCCTTCGGGCTCGGAGATTGCTGTTGTTGAGGTCTGGTTGAAGACTTAATGAACTGACGTAAACCCTGGCCGAATGTCCAGTCATCAGACTTTTTAAACGGTTCCCTGCTGACTGCATAGGTGTGAAGCGCATTCTGGGCTAGTTGGTCGCCCCGACTCGACTAGGTCAAGAGACCTTTTGTGGAGGTAGAAACCGGTGCTGCCGGATGCTTCTAATGTTGCTAGTATTGTTGGCAGACTCTGGAGAAAAGAATATGTGGTGTACCTTGGAGTGCAGTGACGGACGCATTTAAGAGACTGTTGTTGAACTGCGGATGAACACTGCAAAACCATAATCTTTCTCTGCCGGTCTTTGATTGTCCCATGATTCTTCGGATGATTCCGGCACACTGACTATGTGGCAGGCAGCCAAGGGTAGCATCTCAGGTGTAGCTGATGGGCTCAGAAATAATTGTGACTGGACTCACTTCTGTAGTAGTTTGGCTGCTCCTGCTGTGCCCGCTGGGAAAGGAAGTCTTAGGGTAAGTGGGTGTGTAGAACAGCGATGCTCTTCACTAACATACCGTCACTTTTGTATATAAAACTGGCAATGCCTATTGCCTTTTGGGGTTTGAGGCTAGCTTCTTTGGTGTCCTTTGAGGCACAAATAAAGAGTGCGGTGGCTTGACTTGCTTTCTACAGTCAGAGTACTTTACGTCTTCTACAGATGGTTCGGAGGCACAAAGGAAGGGTTAGTCACTACAATGGTGGACTGTGTTTATTTTTTCGGCTAGGGCACACGAAACCAGCCTGCATCATCGGTCTGTGTTTACCCGTATGGCTTCAACCACACATGTTCCCGTTGCAAGAAACAACGTCCATGGCACTCAGCTTGCGAGAGGACGTGCTCGTCATCTCTCACACTTCTACGGTATTTACCCTTCTGGCTTCTACAACACACATCGCCATTGCAAGGGACACGAACCTTTGACTCTGGGACCATGGCACACAACTTGTGAGAAGACGCACTGCAGTAGTTATCCATCTGGCTTCGACCACGCACATCAATTCGCAAGGATCTCGATCTTTGTCCCATTTCAGAAGTCGTGAAGTGTATGATGAACCTCGAATGCCGGGTCTGGCTGTTTCTCTGAGCCAGATCCTGAGATACCAGATCTGGCTTTTTTCTGACCTCCAAACAGCAGACCTCTAAACAGACGACCTCTAACAGTCTGGATTGACCATACATGTACCCGTTGTAAGGGACACCAGTGTCTGGCCTTGCGACCCTTGCACGTAACTTGCGAGAAGACGTGTTCATCATCCCACACACTGTTGCAGAAATCTCCATCATTGGCTCCATAGACATTCAATTTCGTCAAAGATATACCGTTCGTGCTAGACACTTCAAATTTGGTGTGCACCCAGCTGAGAGAACCCCCTTGACACTCAAAACATTTAATAGCCCTAACACCCATAGGAAAGAATCCCTACTTTTGATGCCCAGTGCTCTATATCGCATTCAAGTTCCCGAAACCCAAACCGAACATTCAAGCCACTTCAAATTCGATGTGCACGAAGCTGGTCACCCCTTCTTAATGTCCAAAAAATGTCAGAACCCTAGCCCTGTTAGAACGGGCTTTTAAGGTGTTTTTTTCGAATACCTCGGCTTACCTCTGGTTTTAGAGCCCCGACCGTTTAACCATGTGGCTGTAAGACTCCTAATACAACAAAAAGTGCGTTTAGGGTTATCAGTGCCAGAGGTTGGTCCCAGGATTACAATCATTAAGTGCTGTCGTCTACCATCGTGATGTTTACTTGGCCAGTTTTTTTTATACCCGTTTAACTGAGTTGCCATAACACACGTAATGCTATTTCGAAGTAACTTCACAGGGTTTTTTCGAATAGCATTGCTCACAGGGTGCGCATGGACCCTTTAAATGCTGGGGGGAGGGGCTAACATGATACCTAGTTTCATGAAGCCCACACGGCTGGTTTTCGAGCCCCGACCGTTTGAGAGATTTTCCGTAACACCCTTAATACCACGATAAGTGCATTAAGGGTGACCAGCGCCACAGGGTGTCCATCTCTTGGTTATGTCGTTGTGGCATTGTCCCCGGGCGCATGCTGATTTTGGCCGTGATCTGACTATTTTAAATTTTTTCCCTGTTTGCAACTCTGGTTTAAAGTGTGCAATGCGAAGCCAACATTCAGGGGATCTCGCATAGTTTTTTCGTCAAATTTTGATTGGATGTTGGCTTGTTAGATCGGCCATGAAAAGACCTATCGACCTTCCAAAATTCAGATCTCTAGCATTTCCAGTTCGCGTTTTGACCTACTTTAGCAATGCTAAGTGCGCCGCTACATAGTATATTGGGACCAAGTTTCAAGACTAAAAGTCGTGCTGGGAAGCCAAAAATGAAATTGGGCGAATGAAGCTCGGCTGTGCCCTGAGTCTCCCAAGCACTGTGGAGATGCATTCCAAAGGTCCTGGACTATCTGGCTTGGTGGTTCTGACTCCTGCATTAGCTATGCTAGATGCACTCAGGAACCTCACAGGGCCGAACATGGTTTTGCAACCTTTCAAAGCAAGATTTGTTCAGGGCTTTGGCTACTTCATGCCGTCGACCCTCACTTTGTCACGGGTTATTGATTCTCGTTTTCGTTAGTAGGAATACTCTTCTTCTGTGTTAGCAACGTTGATGTAGCGGTCCAAATCATTGCGGTGAAGAGCAGGTTGGCAAGTCCAAGGAAACTTGGGTAAGCTATTCTCCATACTTAATAATCCTGAAGAGAGTTGAAGGTTCTGTGTATCTGTGCAGACCTTCCGAATCGCCCTCAACCACATCGGTGTGCTAACTGAAGTACACTGGGGCAGGACCGGTTACTGACTTCTTTTTGCAGTCTCAGTGCTCTACGTCTTCTGCAGATGGTTTGGTGGCACGAATGACGGTTAGCTACTACAATGACGGTGTGGGTTTACTTTTTTGGTTATGGCACGCAAAGTCGGCAAGCATTATCAGTCTGTGTTTACAATTTTTTCGCATGGTTCGGGCACATGACTGGTGGAGCAGGCAGGTCAGGTCAGATCAGGGCTTTAAAAGGAGTCCATGGGTTTGCCTAAATTCCATCTTCTACGTACACTTTCGTACTCGATGAATACTCCGGAGAAAAGGCAGCATGTCTTTATATTTATTGCTTGCTGTAACTCATGAGAACCCCCCACCCCCCAAAAAAAACTGCCGGGGGTTAATATAATTATGTTATTCCCTACCTAAGAGGGATAAATGCACTGTGGTGCTAACTACGACACCGAGCAATGTCCCAGACATTTCTGAAAGCATGCACAAGGGAAGGGCGGCTGTCGCATGCAGCTATGTTCCTGACGGTGCTTTGGCGCAGTGTGCCTGAACCCCATAAGTGGTGTGGATGAGAGAGGTCAGCATGAGTATTTGATTCTGTGATTACCTGTGACTGTATGTACGAAATAAATGAAAATAAGATGGGAAAATATAGACTAAAAACTGAATGAAAAGCGGGGTTTGGTAGAAGAGGTCGGCAAACCTGGAGAATAATGTGAAACCACAAATTCGCTCTGTACGAGAGACACATCCCTTCCCCGTGACCAAAGAGAGCGTGATACGAAAGGACGATATTCAGAAGTTGCTTGAGACTTACCTACTGCTTTGTTGATCTTGCTGTGCAACTTCACCAGAAGGTGTTAGCAAATGGTTGCCGGAGGCATTACATTTCGGGGAGTGCTAGCTGTTGATGAGCTTGGAGGTGGCTTTTCTCCTTCCAGTCTTGTTCCTTTGATCTTCGGGCTATGGAATGGGTAGACAAGGGTTGCAAACGGGGTGAAGAAGAGCATGAAAGCAGCAGTGCTATTACCAGACTTTGAGTTTCGGCTTTTGTGCTACAGATCCTTGAGAGGGCTTCGGCCTTAGGGGTTGAGTGTATCGCCACGGCGAATATTGCAGCTGGCGATTGCATTTAAGATACTGGTCTTGTTCTGTGGAAGCACCAACAGATACCTTGTTTGGCCTTTCCGTAATCTTGCTCCGTCGGTCTTTGATTGGACCGTGATTCTTCGGATGATTCTGGCACACTGGCTGCGTGGCGAGCACACAAGCGTAGCAACCTAGGATAGCCAATGAGCATAGAAATAGTGTTTGACTGGACTCACTTGCGTAGTAGTCTGGCTACACCTCTTGTGCTCAAAATTGGTTTGGGATGTTGGCTGAGGGCCAATGAGTCTGGTGAGTCCCACTTAAAGAGTTTGAACTTTAGCGGCTTGTCCCTACCGTAAGCTTGCTCGGTTTGTCTTTGGGCTATGGGAGGGTACGCAAGGGTAGCATGTTGAGATGTGTTAGAGCTGAAGTAAGCAGACAATCCTAACCTGCTTGTCCCATGTGTCTTCATGTCCTCGGTTGAGCAAATTAAGTGGCAGGCATATGATCTGTGGCTTGGCTTTTCCGACTACGGGATATGTTGGCTGTGGGTGACAGAGAATGGTTATGTGCTGCTGACAGGGTTTGGTCCGGTTTGGCCTTACCGTCAGCTTACTCGGTTGGTCTTCGGGTTATCGACGGATACACAAGGGAAGCGTGTTTAGTTGTGTCGATCTTGAGTAAGTGGACGATCCTAACTTGGTTGCCTCGTGCCTCTGTGTCTAGGATATGGACTGCTTTAGCAGCAGGCAAATCGGTTGTGGCTGTGTTCCTCGAGTCGTGGATGCATTTGCTGTGGGTGAGAGACTATTGATGTGCTGCTGAATGACTTTGATCGTTAGCGGCTTGGCCCTCCCGTAAGCAAGCACCATTAGTCTTCGGGCTATGGACGGGTACGCAAGGGTAACATGCTGAGCCGTGTTCGTTCTGGTGTTTGCGACGATCCTAATGATTACCACGAGCCTCTGTGTCTTGAGTTTGGAGTACTATGCAGCAGTCAAATCAGTTGTGGCTCTTATGTTCCTTAAGTGTTTGGAATGCATTAGCTGTCAGCTAAATAGTCTGGTGATATTCTGCTGAAAGACTTTGGTCCGTCTTGGGCCTACCGTAAGCATAATCCGTTGGTCTTCAAGCTATGGATGGGTACGCAAGGGTAGCATGCTGAGCGGTGTCCGAGCTGGTGTTTGCGGACGATCCTAATGATTGCCACGTGCCTCTGTGTCTTGGGTTTGGAGTACTATGCAGCAGTCGAATCAGTTGTAGCTCCTATGTTCCTTAACAGTTTGGGATGCATTAGCTGTCAGCTAAATAGTCTGGTGATGTGCTGCTGAAAGAGTTCGTTCCATCTTGGCTCTACCGTAAGCACGCTACTTTGGTCTTCGAGCTTTGGATGGGTATGCATGGATGGGTACCCATGTTGAGTCAGATCGAGCTTGAGTAAGCGGGTGTTCCTAACTTCCTTGTTTTCATGCCTTTGTGTCTTGGGCTTGGAGTGTGTGAGCTGTGGCTGAAATGCCAGGCTTTGATTCGCTTCAGATGGATGTCGTTTTAGCAGAGGAAAAACAGGCCCTCGAAAGTGGCCGAAGCATTGCCAACTTGCCTCGTGTTTTATATGTCACGCTCTCCTTCTCCGGAAGGTGGCGGGGTACTTGGGCTGCCGCCGAGAAAGCTTGCTCTCATGCTCTGAAGGAGGCCATTGGTGATTGTTACCTGGTTTATCCTGCCGGTAGTCATATGCTTACCTGAAACATTGAGCCAGGTATGTCCAAGTGCATGCTGCATTAAGGTGAAACCGCTAATGGCTTATTATATCAGTTATGGTTCCTTAGCTCGTACCTTCTGACTTGGATAACTGATAATTATGGAGCTAATTCATGCCGACTAGCTTCGACCTTCGGGAACGAGTGCTTTATTACACCAAGACCAATACGGATCTGCAAGGGACCGTTCTCTTTTGGTGACTGGATAACTTGGAGCCGATCGCTCAGTCTTAGCACCAGCGACACATTTTTCGAATGTCTTCCTTATCAACTGTTGATGGTATGTTATGTGCCTACCATGGTTTTTACAGGCAACAGTGAGTTAGGGTTCGATTCCGGAGAGGAAGCCTGGGAAATGGCTACCGCAACCAAGGAAGGCTCCAGGCATGCAAATCACCAACTCCTGGCATGGGGACGTAGTGATGAAAACAATGCGAGACTTTTCCTAGGCTTCGTAATTGGAATGAGTACACTTTAAAACCTTTAACGAGGATCTACAGGAGAGCAAGTCTGGCGGCAGCAGCCATGGTAATTGCAACTCCAATAGGTCAATGCCGGCCTTGTGGCTATGTCGCCGGCTGTCCATAGTTGGTTTTTGCTGAGTGTTTTGGGTGACTGGAACGTTTGCTTTGAACAAATTAGAGTGCTCCAAACAGGCATGTCCTGTATGCATAGCCTAGCGTGAAATAATGGAATAGAACCTTCGTTCTATTTTGTTGGTTTCGGAACCTTAGGTAATGATTCATACTGACAGACGGGTCATCCATATTGTGACGCTAGAGGTGAAATTCCTCGATCGTCGCAAGATGAGCTACTGCGAAAGCATTTGCAAAGAGTGTTTTCATTAATCAAGATCGAAAGTTAGAGGTTCGAAGGCGATGAGATACCGCCCTAGTTCTAACCAAACACTATGCCAACCAGCGATCTGCCGGAATTCCTCCGATGACTTAGTGGGCATCTTCCGGGAAACCAAAGTTTTGGGGTTCGGGGAAGTATGATTGCAAAGCTGAAACTTAAGGAAGTTGATGGAAGGGCACCACCAGTAGTGGAGTCTGCGGATTAATTTGACTCAACACGGGAAACCTTACCCAGCCGGTCACCGGAAGGATTGACAGATTGAGGCTCTTTCTTGATTCGGTGGGTGGTGGAGCAATGCCGTTCCTTGCTGGCGAAGCAATTTGTCTAGGTTAATTTCGATAAGTAACGAGACTCTAGCCTGCTCAAACAAACAGACGACCGATCCATGTGTGCCGGTGCCCTCCTTGTGGGGGAACGATGTTTCCTCTGTCGGTTGATCGCTTCTTAGAAGTACAAGCGGCGCTCAGATTGATCAATAACAGTCTGTGATGAACTTTGATGTCCGGCGGCGCACACGCGCTACACTGAAGGAATCAGCGTGTGTTCTCCCCGGTCTGGCAAGACCGGGTAACCTGCTGAACCTCTTTCGTGATAGGGATCGGGGTTTGGAATTGTCCCTGTGAACGAGGAATTCCCAGTAAGCGCGAGTCATTTTCTCGCATTGATTACGTCCCTGTTTTTTGTACACACCGCCCGTCGCTGCTACCGATTGAATGATTTAGTGAGGTCTTTGGACTGGCGGTAGCAGTAACTGAACTTCACCATTTAGAGGAAATAAAAGTCGTAACAAGGATTCTACAGGAGAACCTGCAGTAGGATCATTACAGTGCAAATTAACAGACGTCTACACTCTTGCCATTAGGTGCTCAACTGTCCTGACAACCCGGTAAATTCAAATGTAATCAGGGAAGCCAGAACTTCTAACTGGGTTCAGCTGGCGATGTTCTACTGGTGGCTCTTCCTGGGACCCGGGACTGGGTAGCATAGTACCTTGACCAAGTAGTGGGAGGAAAGCTGCTCGGTCTGGCCCACATTGCATGGGTCAGCCAACAACCAGGCATTAGGTTGGGAGCTAGAGGTCAGCGCAACACTATATTGATCATAGCTAGTATGCTGTGGGAATAATGTCCCTCTGGTTTACCGAGCAAGTTAAGATTCCCAAGTTCTTTGAGTGTCTCAGTGGCAGGAGCACGCTCCCAAACATCCAGGAAGTAAGCCTGCGTCGAAGGTACTATGTGCTATACCGATCATGTCTAGTACTTGTTAGGCTGATCGGTGTGTTTATGTGAAAAGGTCAGTTGACTGGCGTTGGTTAGTGGGTCCTTGCCTTTGGACTGGAAGATCGCTGTACTAAGCTGGTAGAGCTGTTGGACCGTCAGCAAAGACTAGTGGTGAGCAGTGGGTCCTCGGCTTTGGGCTGGAAGATCTCTGTTCTAATTCGGTTGAACTGTTGAAACAACCACAATAATAGCGGTGAGCAATGGGTCCTTTAACTTAGAGCTTGAAGACCTCTGGTCTAAGCAGGTCAAGCTGTTGGACTGGTGGCAAAGACTAGCGGTAAACAGTGGGTCCTCCCATCTTCGGACTGTTCTTAGTCGGTCGGATTACTAGGTCAGCGGTTTGACTGCCATTAGTAACAGCTTTTGCCTGTGCGAGGATCTGAACTGGCTGATGGAGTCGCTGCCGAAAACCAGTAAGGGACTTGCTACATAGACAGGTTGCTGCCAAATATTCTCTATGGCTAACGAGTTTCATGCAGTGAGCAATCCCGGGGAAACAGCAGGCTGATTTGCGGGTCTTTTTGCCTTTGGGCCTAAAGATTTCTGTTCTAAGCAGGTCGAGCTGTTGAATTGACGGTAATATTAGCGGTGAGCAGTGGGTCATCGGCCTTTGGGCTGGAAGATCTCTGTTCTAATTCGGTTGAACTGTTGAACCATCCACAACAAATGCGGTGAGCAACGGGTACTTTAACTTTGAGCATGAAGACCTCTGGTCTAATTCGGTTGAACTGTTGAACCAGCCACAATAATAGCGGTGAGCAACGGGTATTTTAACTTTGAGCTTGAAGACCTCTGGTCTAAGCAAGCCGAGTTGTAGGACTGGTAGCAAAGGCTAGCGATGAACAGTGGGTCCTCTCCTCTTCGGACTGGGAGAGATCTGTCTACAGTGACGGTCGGAGCTGTAGAACCAGTAGCAACACTAACATTGAACAGTGGGAACTCTTGCCGTGGGGCTTGGAGATCGCCACGGTTGTGGTATGGCTGAAGACTTATTAAACTGATGTACGCCCTCGCTGAATGCCTAAATATCGGGCTGTTCAAATGGTTCCCTTCTGACTGCATAGGTGAAACGTGCGTCCTGGGCTAGTTGGTCGCCCCTGCACGACTAGGTCAAGAGTCCTTTTGTGGAGGTGAAACTGGTGCTGCTGGACTGCTTCTTAGCATGTACAAGCATTGTTGGCAAATTTTGGAGCGAAGAAGGTGTGGTGTAACATGGTGTGCTGAGGAATGTGTTTAAGAGACTGGTCTTGTACTGTGGACGAGCACTGATACGTTCTCTGGGCCGACCGTTATCTTGCTGCATCTGTCTTTGATTGTTTCGTGATTCTTCTTATGATTCGGGCACACTGACTACGTGGCAAGCAGGCAAGGGTATCATTGAAGCGTAGCTGATGAGCTTGGAATTGATTGTGACTAGACTCACTTGCGTAGCAGTTTGGCTGCCCCTGTTGTGCCTGCTAGGAAAGGATTTGTTAGGTGTATGTGGGTGTGAGCAGCAGTTATGCTCTTCACTAACCTACCATCATCGTTGTACATCAAACTGGTGATGGTACTGCCTCTCGCGGTATGTGGCTAGCATCTTTGGTGTCCTATGCGTGATCAACGAAATGGTGCGGTGGGTGGGCCTGCTTTCTGCGGTCAGTGTGGTTATGTCGTCTTAGGAAGGTTTGGGCATACAGGTGGTTTAGCTCTCTCTAGTTTACCCACCTGGAGATGAAAGGGGTATGTCAGCGTGCGGAACAGAAATCCTCCGTGCTTACTGACTGTGCCATATTACGATCTTGACGATGCCTAACGGATAGTACTGTTGGAAACGTACGCGGCAAAGTTGGTACCCTGATGCAGCAGAGTCTAAACACAGTGCAGTGTAATAACCCCCTAGGAAGAGATGGTGTGTGTCGTCATGCAAAACTAACGGCGAACAGTGGGTTATCTGGGCTTCGAGATGAAAGATTGTTGTTCTAAGCTGGTTGATCAGGTTACCATCGCTGTCTGGCCCTGGCGATGCCTTTTGCTTTACAGCCCCTGGCTGGCACTGGATTCCCCTCTTACAGCCAAGACAATGTGGTGTGACATACAGTGCTGACGAATGCATTTATGAGACCGGTCTTGTACTGTGGACGAGCACTGATGCCTCTAAGCCTACCGTAATCTTCCTCCGTCGGTCTTTGATTGTTCCGTGATTCTTCGGATGATTCGGGCACACTGGCTGCATGGTGGGCAGGCAAGAGTCGTATCCCAGGTGCAGCTGACGAGCTTAAAATGGCCGATGACTGAATTTACTTGCATAGTAGCTTGGCTACTTCCTGTTGTGCCCACTGGGAATATATGTCTTAGGTGTATGTGAGCGTGCCGAGCAGCAATGATCCTCACTATCCTACCGTCACCTTTGTATATCGAACTGGTGATGCCTAACGTCCTCGGGGAAAGTGGCTGCCTTGACGGTACACTCTGGAGCGAAGAAGATGTGGTGTGACAACCTGCTGGGAGAGATGTACTATTAGGTTGGTATGCCAGCATTTCAGCAAAAGCCTGAAGATGAGAACCCAATGCCCTTTGAATCAGAAACAAAACTATGCGGTGTAACAGAATGCCTGGAGACGAGAGGGGTATCTCAGCATGTGGGACAGCAATATAATGTGCTAACTGACCGTCCCCACTCCGAACATAGCGATGCCTAACAGATAGCTCTGTTGGAAACGTACGCAGCAAAGTTTGCAGTAGAAATTAATGACAGTGTGGTGTAACCCCCCGCCTGCAGACGAGAGGGGTGTGTCAGTGCGTGGAGCAGCAATGGTATGTGCTAACCGAACATTCCCACTCCGAACCTAATGATTGCTAATGGCTAGCACTGTTGATAACATACACGGCAAAGTTGGCACCCTATGCAGCAGAGCCAAAAGATGATGCTTGTGAGCAAGCCAGTTGCTTTGTGTGGGTCTCAGTCCACTGTAGAGAAATTGATATTGAACAATAATCTGAAAGGTGATAGGCCCAACCAAGCTGAGGCATGTCCAGCTAGTTTCAAAGAGACCTGCAGCCAATCTGTGGTCTTTCTGACGTGAGTGGAGCAAATAGGAAATCACTTGTCTTTGTGAAGAGTCTTGTGGCGAGCATTGGGCCCGGTCTGTTAAGCTAAACGGCATTCTCTCTCTAGTTGGTGCTTTGGCGCAGTGCGTCTTGCCATTGTGGTGGTTATCTGGACTGGAGTCTGAAGGTTGAACGGATGCTGAATTTAGCCCAGTGTAACCATGACTGTACAGTGGTTCGTGCCTACCATCTGATCAGAGCAGTAGGATAGTGTGCCCTCAGTGCTCGATGATGGTGCAGAGTCAGTGGTCGAAAAATGGCCAAGATTCGACGTTTCCCACAAGACCCTTGGCAGATGCTGTTTTTTACTTGGTGGGTAGAGGGACGCTTTTTGAAGCAATCGTTGAGGCTAGCGAGGACCTCCGGGGTACGTGTCCGCCGCAACGTTATATGAGTGAGTTTTTCTACTGTACAGGAAGCAGGGTGTGCCGCGACCTACAGTGTCTGATCCTTTCTGTGCTCTTATCTGGTTATCCGTCAGACTTGAAACTGCATTCCGGTGACTTGGAGTTTGCACACGAGAGTTTGTAACACAGACTTGTGGCTTAGTAGTTCCTAATAAGGACCAGCTCATGTTGGGGAGGGGGTCTAGAAGGCCAGTTGCTTTGGCTAACCGTCCATAGAGGGAGTATTTGGTGTTCACATGTGGAAACATTGTGCGATTTAACAACCAGTCGGGCGATGAGTCGGGTATAGCGGCCTGTGGAGCAGCAATGTTCTGCGCTAAACCGCCGTCCCTGTTTTGACCTCGGCAATGCTAATTGCTTCCTGGGATATGGCTAGTACCGTTTAGCTCTGTGTCGGAGGTGCAGAACGACATATGGCTTCCATCATGGCCTGGTGTTTAGTGGATGTTATAGTGGATGTTTAGTGGTGTTAAGTGATGTTTAGTGTGATATGTCCATGGACCGTGTGAGTTGTGGTTGACTGCTATGAGTGTGAGGAACTGTTCGGGAACCATTTGTTGATGGCTGCAGATGTGATGAGAAACTGCGATGACTGTGGCTGTTGGCAAGGCAGGGTGTTGTGGAAGAAGATTGTGAACCGTAGAAGTTGTGGGAGATTGCGATGGCTGTGGAAAACTGAGTGGGACACTTTGCACTTCGCACAACCCATTGCAGTCCCTGTGACGTCTGCGGATGTTGCGTCAAACCGCGATGACTGTGGAAGCAATAATGAAGCATAAAACACCCGCTAGGTAACCTTAACTGTGTCTAGTAACCGCCTAAGGCTAACTACTTTCATGATACTGATAGAAAACTAGTACCGTGAAAGAAAGTTGTAAAGAACCGTAAAGAGAGAGTTCAAGAGTACGTGAAACCGCTCGGCGGCAAATGGGTGGTCCTCGAAGGTCGAACTGGGGGATTCGACCTGTCAGTTGGTTGTGCTCTGGAGTTATGTATCCGAACGGAACGTGCTTTGGTTGTAGCGGCTGCCATCGGGCACACTTCCCCCTCAGTAAGACACCGCGACCGGTTTGGAGAAACAATGGGAGGCAATATGGCAGGGCACGGCGGTATCCGTTGACGGTAAGCCACTTGTTACTTCCTCCAGAAGGCCGGACCAGCGCCGGAAGGAGTTAGTTATAGCTAGCCCTAACTTGGCTTCTCCGCCCGACCGAGGCAGCATTTGAGACCCGTTTCCACACTCTCCTTCTGGAAAGGCGTGCAGTTGCCAGTTCGGCAGGCAGGGCACCCATTTGCTGTACAGCCCTGGTGGCAGGCGGTTATTCGGGAAAGACTGTCAGCTTGACTGAGCTCCCGTGGTGGCACTTGTGTTCTGCGGTGAGTAGATCGGTCGCCCATCCGTCCCGTTTGGAAAACGGATCAAGGAGTCTAACGTGTGTGCGAGTCGTAGGAAAGTTCTCGGACAAAACCTGAAGGTGCAATGAAAGTGAAGGTCATTATATCATTGCCCAAGGTGGGATCCATTTGTGCTTACGGTTCAGCTGAGCCTGGCAGCGCACCGCTGGGCCGCCTCGACCACCCGCTGGTGAGGCGGACCAAGAGCACACGTTGGGACCCGGAAGATGGTGAACTATGCCCGAGCAGGACAAAGCCAGTGGAAACCCTGGGAAAGGTCCATAATGATTCTGATGTGCAAATCGATCATCAGACCTGGGTATAGGGCAAAAGACTAATTGAACCGTCTAGTAGCAGGTTCGCACGAAAGTTTCCATCAGGATAGCTGGCTCTCGGTTGTAACGCAGTGAAATCCGGTATAGCTAATGATTATAGGCCTTAGGACCGAAACAACCTCAACCTATTCTCAAACTTTCAATGGGTTTGAAGTCCGGCTTGCTCGAATAAAGACCCGGACATCAGATGCGAGTGCCCAGTAGGCCACTTTAGGTTAGCAGAAATGGCGCTGTGGGATGTACAGCAGGATGGTGGCCACGGAAGTCGGAATCCGCTAAGGAGTGTGTAATAACTCACCTGCCGAAGCAAATAGCCCTGAAAATGGATGGCGCTCAAGCGTCGTGCCCATATCCGGCTGCTGGGACAGAGCCTCTGCTCATTGTGAGCAGCACGCAGAAGCCCCAGCGAGTAGGATGGTCGCAGTGGAATATATCGAAGGTGTTGGGCGTAGTTCCGCCTGGAATTTCAGCTGTCGCAGATCTTGGTGGTAGTAGCAAATACCCGAATGTTCAGCTTGAGGGCTGAACTGGAGGAGGGTTCCATGTGAACAGCGGTCAGTCGACCCTAAGGAATAGGGGAAACCAGTTCCAAATTGGGGAGTGTGTGTTAAAATAAAAAGCCACCCCAAAAAGACAGAAAGGGAATCGGGTTAATATTTCCGAAATATGATGCAGAAATTGGTCTTTCATGGATCCAATGTGGCAACGCAAACTAACTCGGAGACATAGGCCGGAGTCTCGGGAAGAGTTGTCTTTTCTTTGCGGTATCCAGAAACTTCCTGCTAGCCCTTGAAAATCCTAGGGAGAGAAGTTGATTTTCGCACTGGATCGTACCCATATCCGCAGCAGGTTTCCAAGGTGAGCAGCCTCTAGTCAATAGAACCATGTAGTGATAAAGTTGGCAAGCCAGATCCTGGACTTCAGGACAAGGATTGGCTCTGAGGACTGGGCCGTCGGGCTGGGTCCGAAGCGGGTGCGGCACCGCACTGAGACTGGGCGTAACCTAAGGGGTGTGCATGTGCATGGCTGCAGCGTCTTTAACCAGTGTCGTTGGTCGTCTGTGCACGTCTGCTGGACGGACATGCCCTGACCAGCATCGGGACTTCCCATGGATAGTCTCAGCTGCGTGGTGATTTTTTTTGAGTATGACCTCATACCTCGTGCACTTCTTCTGGTGCCCAACAGTCGACTCAGAACTGACATGGACCAGGGGAATCTGACTGTCTAAATAAAACAAAGAATTGCAATGTCCGTAAGTCGGCATTAACACAATGTGATTTCTGACCAGTGCTATAAATGTGGTTGGAGTAACTATAACTCTTAAGGTAGCTAAATGCATAGTTATCTAATTAGTGACGTGTATGAATGGATTAAGGAGATTCCTATCTGTCCCTATTTATTCAATCTATTCAATGGGTGTGAAATTCAGAGAGAAGACTGCAGACTTGCCTCTGATTATTCAATGTTTCAAGCTTAGGTTCGGGCAATTATAATGGCGATTAGGTACTGCTTGGACTGCTTTGTGATCATGAACAAGTAGGTATCTATTCTGACTTGTACTCTACACTTTCTGCTGTTCTCACTCCTTGATCTATAACGGTGGATATTGCATTAGCAAAATACCTTTGGGACAACCTGAGCAATGCTACATCTTGTAGACTTGTCTGGGTCAGTGCCCACACTGGAGTTTATCGGAATGAACTTGCAGATATAGCAGTTAAAGATGCCACAAGAAGAACTGCCAGTGTTACATCTCAGAGCCTACTGCTACCCAACTTCAAAAGTTGATTTTGAAAACTGATACCCACTCCAGTTAGCAAACCTATTGGGATACTTTGGACAAATGCAAACTTACTTATTCCTTCTTATCAATTGCCACCTCATTATCTAGGATCTGCCCCTCCAAAATGACTCAACCCATAACCAACCATGGCAACTTGCAAACGTATTTGCATAGAATTGGACAGGTGGAAGATGGTCAATGTAAGAGTGGATTAGTTGCTGAAAACTCAATTCATGTGCTACGTTAATGCACTTGCCCTTCCATGCGGCTGCCAGGACCCACTTCATAAGGCTTTACATTCCCGGAGGATTTGACTGGGAATCTTAGACTGTTACTTGAAAGAATTTAGTGGATAATTCATACATCTATGCTCAAAAATAATTCGAGACCATGACTTTGTCTGGAGTGGTTGGCATAGCATGGTATTGTCTCCGGCGATGGAACACACAATATTCTTTGTCTGTCCGTTTTGTCCTTGTCAGGTGTTTTAAAATTGATTTTATATATCTAAACTTAATTTAAGTGATTGGTTTATTGATTAATTGCTTAACTTTTTCCTTTTTGATTGTGCTCTGCGAGCATTATTTACTGGTTTAACTTTTAACTGTTGTTTACTCAAATTTTAATTATTTTTGCTCGATTGGCTTACCGTTTTGGAGCCTTGCTTTAATTGCTTTTGTTTCTTTCGTAACTTACGATTTGTGTTGCTGTCTTGGGCTTTTTCCCACGCTTTTTTTGAGGCAATTTTTGATTTGGTGGAAAGGTTTCCTCGACTGTGATTTCTCTTGTTCCCTTTTCTCCCCCTGGTGCTTTGCCCTTTAGCTGGGTGAGCCATTAACCACATTTACTGCAATCTCACTCAGCCTGCAATCTTGGTAATGAAGTGGTTGACGGAAGGACAACAAGAAATGGGGTGAGAGAGCTCGAAAGAAAAGGGGGGGGGGATAAGATTTATACAGGGAAGACGCAATTTTTTAGTTAATAAACCTATAAACGGGGCATGGGTAAACAGGGCATGGAATAGATCGTATTGCCTGTCATATTTATGATATCAAAGGCCTTGCTTCCAATAGCACCCCTGCGCAACATTCCGTTTCCCCTGGACATAAAATAGATACTTTCCACTTTGCACCACTCTACCATCAATCCTATTATTACAATAGAGTTTACCACGAAA
The DNA here is from genome assembly GCA_023313725.1 of Lithobius niger. Lineage (NCBI taxonomy): Eukaryota > Metazoa > Arthropoda > Chilopoda > Lithobiomorpha > Lithobiidae > Lithobius > Lithobius niger. The sequence goes on along the minus strand of JAHWFP010230410.1, from coordinate 295,133 downwards.
CCTTTTTAAATCTATTCCTTCATGAAACGCTTTATAATGTACAGATTCCCACAATCTAACCTACGGAGCCCTGTAGAGGCCACGTGAAAAAATTTTATTTTATGTGTAGTGGGGTAGGTGTTGGCCCTTTTTTTTCAGAAAACGCAGTTTTTTTCCCCTGAAAACGCCTTTTTCTTTTTCAGAAAACGCCGTTATTTTTTTTTTTTTTGGAAAACGCCGTTTTTTTTTCCTGAAAACGCGGGTTTTTTTTCTGGAAAATGCCGTTTTTTTGTTTTTAGGAAAACGCCGGTTTTTTCAGGAAACGCTGTTTTTTGGGTTTGGGGGAAAACTTGTTTTGTTTACGCACTGGACTCACGCGTCCATTGACACCAACAAAGCAGTGCAAGGTCTGCTACACTTGACGCAAAACAGATGGCTGGTTCATGCGACGTGTACACATGTATACAGTTGTAGTAATTTATAGTTCGAAGGTTAAATTAATGAAAACTAGAACATTGCTACTTTCAGTAGCAATGTTCAAGTTTTCATTTAACGTCCAAAGTATTATTCGGTAAGATTAAGTTGGCGAATGTTTTGGTGTGTTGATATCATTCTTTTGAAGGGCCGAACCATTTGGAACTTGGCGGCCTTTTTTTTTTACCAGTTTTGATTTTTGATAGGTTATTACTCCTTTTTTTAATTGTGTTTTAGACTCAACTCCGCTACCGTGCAGATGTGTAATAAAGTGCCAGGTCAACAAGAAATTGCAGGGTTTTAACACTTTGATACTACCTTTTGCCTAGAGGCCGTACCATTTTCAGCTTAGTCACCTTTTTATAGGATTTTGTTGTAATCATTTTATTTAGTTAGTTTGGTGTGTTGATATCACTCCTTTGATGGGCCGAACCACTCTCAACTTGGTGGCCTCTTAACTAGTTTTTGGTTTTGTTTATTTTGCTTTGTTTTTACAGTTGGTTTATTTTTCGTGAATTGGACGTGAATACAATTTCTTTGGCAACGTTGTTTAGATTGTATTGTACTGCACCCATTCGTCCAATTTCATACCTGGAAGCCTTTCTGTTATCTCGATATCGATGAATAATCACCCTATGGGATTTAGCATGTGGATGAGCGGACTAGCTAGCAAGATAGCAACTAGTAGTAACACATTTTCAACGTTATTGAGGGGCAGATTTTGCATTGAAAGCAACTTATCTGGCATTGCTACACGAGTTAATTTTTTTTCAGGTGGGTCATTGTTCTCGTTTTCAACATATTTAAGCTTTTGTACCGCATTATTATTTTTATCCAAGAACCTGAAATGTACCCAACTCTGATTTAAGTTATACACTTGACACAATGGCGTCGCGATACAGTGGTTTACAACCTCGACGATAGAATTGTCGTTATGTTTGTTGTGACGTTTGTTGCCTAACTTGACGCGACATACTAGCGTGTGTGTCGATACTAGGGTGGCGGCCACTACACACGTTGTGTCTTCACAGCTAAGGTAGTTTGGCTGTTTTCAGGCATGTGATAAATAACAATGTGGCAGAAAAGGCTGAAACTTGTTCAATCCAGAGACTTTGATTGCTTGACAACATCTAGATACACGCTAGTGTGTCGCCGCCAAGTAACAGTAGATCATCCCATTGTAGACATCCGATTGTTAAAAAATGATTGTTAATGCTAAAAAAAGCGCCTCACTAGCAGACATGTGTCTGTTAACTGAAAGCATACTATGGCATGTTGACGATCCCAATGCGGCAGAAATGTTTCAAATTGTAGAAAATGTAAAGGGAAGGGTCAGAGATTAGGAAAAACTAAAATTTAAAGGATGAGTGTCTAACAATCATAGAGAAAAAGATGCGTCAATAACGTTGTTTTTATGTTACTGTGTAGCTAGCTGGCGAGCTAGCTAATAAGATTTTTCCCATGTTAAATCCCACAGACTTTTGCACATGGCTAGCGCAAAATTGAGAAGGCCTTCATACCTGAACTTTTGTACACGGATGCATGGTGATCTGAGGATGGTCCTTTTGTTGGTTTGAGCATGGCAGGGTTCAGAACAAATGCGTAGGAGGGTTTTGAAGTTCGCCACCGGCGAATTTGAATTTAATTTCTTTTCCAAGTTGCAATCAAAGATTTTAAGCAGCAATGGCTTGAACAATCAAGACTGGTCCTTAGATTTATTGTAAAAGCCTGGACGAACTAAAAACTGAACTGTAACGAAGGACAAAATAAAGAAACATTAACGTTACCGTGGATTGCGTAAGAATAAAGGAATGCACGTTAGATGGTGGTTACGCAACAATACGAACATACACAAGCTAATGTTTTTTTTTGTAATAACCCAAAAATAAAATGCTTTGTGTTCTGCTCTTTTAGTAACAGCGACCTTCGGGAGTTACTACATGACTAAATGTGAACGAAATCTTGAAAAATTAAGGGGTAGGTGCAGGGTAAACGAAACAACTGAAGGGGATGCGCTGATTGAGTGAGCGAAGCGAACAAAATCAGCAATTGTTAGCTTGTGTGTGCAAAAATAGGATTGTAGCATCTTAAATACACGGTGTAACCATACGCACCTTCACAGTCCTATGAAAGTTATGAATCCGCCCAAAACCAAAACTGGTAGAAAAACCCGCCAAGTTTCCAAAAACGGTCGTCCTTTGACGGTAGTGATATCATTCCACCAAGGAAAGGCCGCCAAGGTTAATCCTATTAGCCAACTTAATCGACATACTAATAGTTCGAAAGTTAAATGAAACTAGAAGATTGCTATTAGCGGTAGCAATCTTCAAGTTTTCATTTAACTTCCAAAGTATTATTCGGTGCTATTAACTTGGCTAATAGGATTAACCCTGGTGGCCTTTCCCTGGTGGAATGATATTACTACCTTCAAAGGCCTTCCGTTTTTGGAAACTTGGCGGGTTTTTCTACCAGTTTTGGTTATGGGTGGATATCACAACTTTCATAGAACTGTGAACGTGCGTAAGATGACACCATCAATATAAGATGCTTCAAACCCATTTTTGCAAACACTGGTTAACAATCGCTGATTTCGTTTGCTTCGCTCACTCAATCAGCGCATCCCCTTCAGTTGTTTTGTTCATCCCTGCACCTTCCCCTTAATTTTTCAAGATTTCGTTCACATTTAGTCATGCAGAAACCCCCGAAGGTCGCTGTTACTCAAACAGCAGAACGCAAAGCATTTTATTTTTGGGTGTATTAACAAAAAAACCATTAGCTTGTGTATGCTCGTGTTGTTGCATAACCATCATCTAGCGTGCGTGGATCATTGTGTCCAGTTGAAGTTAGGTTAAGACAGGGGATGGACTTGCTGATTTGGGGCTTGGTTGTGTTTTATAAGTTGTAATGGCACAATCTCGTTGATGTTGTTATGGGAAGTAAGCTTCAGATTAGGTTAGGTCGTAATTTTAAGTAGTCTTAGGTTTGTAGATGGAGCGCATGACACAAGGTCTATAGGCTCTAGTAAATAAAATCACAATCATCTAGCGTGCATCCCTTTATTCTTACACAATCCACGGCAACGTTAATGTTTCTTTATTTTGTGCTTCAATACAGTTCAGTTTTTAGTTCGTCCAGGCTTTTTACAATAAATCTAAGGACCAGTCTTGATTGTTCAAGCCATTGTTGATTAAAATCTTTGGTTGCAACTTGGAAAAGAAACTAAATTTTACCTTCGCTGGTGGCAAATTTCAAAACCCTCCCACGCATTTGTTCTGACCCCTGCAACCCCCAAACCAACAAAAGGACCATCCTCAGATCACCATGCCTCCGTGATCAAAAGTTCAGGTACGTAGGCCTTCTCAATTTTGTGCTAGCCATGAGTAAAAAAGTCTATGGAAAAATCTAATGGAGTAACATAAAAACAACGTTCTTGACGCATCTTTTTCTCTATAATTGGTGGTTACTCATCCTTTAAATTTTAGTTTTTCTTAATCTCTAACCCTTCTCCTTAAATTTTCCATAATTTAAAATATTTCTGTCGCATTGGGTTTTAACCTCAACATGCCATAATATGCTTTCAGTTGCTTACAGTTAATAGACACATATGTCTGCTAGTGAGCCGCCTTTTTAGCATTAACAATCAATTTTTTAACAATCGGATGTCTACAATGGGATGATATACTGTTACTTGGCAGCGACACACTAGCGTGTGTCTAGATGTTGTCAGGCGATCAAAGTCTCTCGATTGAACAAGTTTCGGCCTTTTCTGCCGCATTGTTATTTATCCTCACATGCCTGAAAACAGACATAGGGCCTTAGGGCTTCGGGCAGATGACCAGGAGTGGTTAACGCTCGTTAAACCCTTTGCCTGAAAACAGCCAAAGTACCTTAGCTGTAAAGACACAACGTGTGTAGTGGTCGCCACCCTACTATCTACACACACGCTAGTATGTCACGTCAAGTTAGGCAACAAACATCACAAAAAACATCACATCAATTCAACTGTCAAGGTTGTAAACCATTGTATCGCGACGCAATTGTGTCAAGTGTATAACCTGAAGCAGAGTTGGGCACATTTCAGGTACTTGCATAAAATAATAATGCGGTACAAAGGCTTAAATTGTGTTGAAAACGAGAGCAATGACCCACATGAAAAAAATTACTCGTGTAGCAATGCCAGCTAAGCTGCTTTCAATGCAAAATCTGCCCCTCAATAACGTTGAAAATGTGTTACTACTACTTACTAGCTTACTAGCTAGTCCTCTCATCCCAATGCTAAATCCCATAGGGTGATTATTTGTCGATACCGAGATAACGGAAAGGCTTCCAGGTATGAAATTGGACGAATGGGTGCAGTACAATACAATCTAAGCAACGTTGCCAAAGAAATTGTATTAACGTCCAATTCACGAAAAATAAACCAACTGTAAAAACAAAGCGAAATAAACAAAGCCAAAAACTAGTTAAGAGGCCACCAAGTTGAGAGTGGTTCGGCCCATCAAAGGAGTGATATCAACACACCAAAACTAACTAAATAAAACGATTACAACAAAATCCAATAAAGAGGTGACTAAGCTGAGAATGGTACGGCCTCTAGGCAAAAGGTAGTATCAAAGTGTTGGAAACCCGGCAATTTCTTTTTGACCTGGCACTTTATTACACATCTGCACGGTAGCGGAGTTGAGCCTAAGACACAATTTTAAAAAAAGGAGTGGTAACCTATAAAAAATCAAAACTGGTAAAAAAAAGGCTGCTAAGTTCGGAATGGTTCGGCCCTTCAAAGGAGTGATATCGACACACCAAAACGTTTGCCAACTTAATCTCACCGAATAATACTTTGGACGTTAAATGAAAAACTGAACATAGTTTTCATTAATTTAACCTTCAAACTATAAATTACTACAACTGTTTACATGTGTACACGTCGCATGAACCAGCCATCTGTTTTGCCTCAAATGTAGCGGGACCTTGCGATGCTTAGTTGGTGTCAATGGACGCGTGAGTCTAGTGTGTAAACAAAACAAGTTTTCCCCCAACCCAAAAAACAGCGTTAACCAAAAAAAGACCGGCGGTTTCCTAAAAACCAAAAAAAAAGGGTGTTTTCCAGAAAAAAAAGGCGTTTTCCAAAAAACGGTGTTTTCCGGAAAAAAAACAGCGTTTTCAGGGGGGGGGGAGGGCCAACACCTACCCCCACCACACATAAAATAAAATTTTTTCACGTGTCCTCTACAGGGTTCCGTACTACCCTACAATTCTTCCGTAATAATATTCTTATCTTTACTGCACAACAGAAAAAAAAGAAGGGGGGTTGTTTTTTTTAATTTTTTTAAAGTACTTTTGCGTTGTGCTGTAAAGTTAAGAATATTATTACAGAACAATTGTAGGTTAGATTGTGTGGGAATCTGGATATTGTAAAGAGTTTCATGATGGAATAGAATTAAAAAGGTTTCGAGCTTAACTCTATTGTAATAATGGGATTGGTGGTAGAGTGGTTCAAAGTGGAAAGTATCAATTTTATGTCCAGGGCAAACGGAATGTTGCACAGGGATGCTGTTGAAAGCAAGGCTGTTAATATCGAAAATAAGATGGGCAATACGATCTATTCCATGCCCCGTTTATCCCACGTAAATTTTGGGGCACTCGGCACAGGGAAGGGCGTAAACAAAGTCGGTGGGAAGGTGTTTAGTGAGAGAAGCTGTTTTTTCGTGAAAAGATGTTTGATAGTGGGGGTACGTGTAGAACGAGATCAACATCAAATTCGTACAGGAATTGGTAAATGAGATTACTAACTTTGCCAAGTTACGGGGCAAAGATAGTGTATGGTTTAGGAAGGTATGGGCGAGAGGGGGACTGGGCCCGACTAACATTACAGAATGCATGTATTTACTTTTCAGGTTAATTAGTGCATGGTGAGTTTCGGAAGGGTATTGAGTATTATAGAAAATAACGTCAGACCTCGCCATTTAATGTGGAAAGTCGAATATGAAAGGGGCGTGGGTGTTGAAAGATATGATACGGGAAATTTGAGTTGGTGTAACAAAGTGCTGGTACATGACACCCCTCTAATCAAAGGAAGATTGATATCGAGAAAGAACAAGTGGTTGGAAATAGGCACCTCAAAAGTAAATTAAGTCCCCGCCTGGACTGTCGACCAGGGCAGACGTGAGATGCTACCATGCTCCTTCAGTGGCTATCGGATGTATTCTGGATAATTCTGGATAATCCCGACGATGATTGGACGTTTCCCGGATCGAATCCCCGGGCTGCCACCACCCTTTACTAGATTTCTTCTTCTCCAAAAAAAAATGATAATGTTCAAAATTAAGCTGGTTCAGCCATACGAGCAATAATTGGTTCGGCTGACATAAGACTTGCCAAAATCTATAAATAAAAATAAATAGAAAAAATTGGTGTGAAGGATCGAATTCATTATAATCTTGGTGTTAAAGCACTTAAATCAGATGGGTAGATCTGGTTAAAGACATCGTAAACGTACCGACTGTAATTAAAAATAGTAAACTGCGAATTAAGTTGTAGGTCAAGACTGTTCCAAGTGATGTCACACAGGTGTGAGCTAAGGACCAGACCCATAGGGCACCCTGAGGTTTGGAAGAAGTAATTGTTTTGGAATCGAACGTAAGTGTAATCAAATAAAAACTTAGGAATACGGATAACGAGTTGACAAGAGAGGTGAAACTTAAGAAGAATTTCGGTGTTACTATTGGATACCTGGGTGACGCCATTGTGTGAGATGTTAGGGAAGAGAGCGACGACGTTAGCTTTAAACGCTATTGTGTTAGAGGGTCGGGGATTGGTGAGAATTTTCACAGTAAATTGCTGAGAATTTTTTACAACAAATGGGAAGACTGAAAGTTCTTTAAGAAGTGGTTTAAAGAGTTGTGCAAGCAGATTGGTAGCGGTGAAGACAACAGTTGTAATGAGGCGAAATGGAGTTCCATGTTTATGGATTTTAGCCTGTTCAAAAATGTAAGGGGTGAAAGGCTCGTCGACAACAATTTTTTTGACGTCAACTTTGGTGATCAAGTTTTTTGTAAGCAAGGCCTTAAAAAATGGTTAAACAGGGACTTGAACTTTAGATGTCGTGTTGTAATTTGGATTGGCTGCTTGATAAAGATGTATGTCTGGAAGTGTGTGGACAATTTTTTGTTCGAATTCACAGATTGAAATAATCACGGTCGCAGTTCATTTGTCAGCCTTAAGAATTTTCACACATTTTATTATTTTTTATCATTTTTTTATCATTTTTTTCCTCACACTTTATTTTTTATCATGTCTTTGAAAAATGAATCAATTTTCTAACTTTTTCTTCGAAATATATGGTACTGTTTATCTCGTTGAATGCGTAGTGCTTTTTAGTGTTCTTTTATTATTACAGGACTATACCCACTGATGCACTCTATGTCATCGCTGGCATATGACCTTGTTCTTTGCTGCCAAATAGAGATTTTTACATGCACAACACATTACGGATCCTATTTATGAGTCGAAGTTCCCGTCCCATGCCTTTGGACATCTATCCCTGCGTAAGACCATCAGTGTTCCCATTTTTGCTGAAGAAGATATGCCTAGGGGTTTTCACCGATGGTTCTCGCCAGGGAGCGAACCGTTATTTTTTCGCTTCGGTTTCCGGATACGGTTCGGCTTTATTTTAAATTTCGGTTCGGTTACGGTTCGGTTCGAACCGTTTTTATTTTTTGGTTTTAACCGGTTATAACCATTTACGGTTTTAACCGGTTATAATCGGTTATGGTTTAACCAGTTTTACTCGGTTACGGTTTTAACCAGTTTTAGTACCTAACTAGTCATAATTATTTGCACAAACAACTAACAACGAACAAATAAGTTGGCCTTAATTTGCAAATTTGCGTAACGTTTTAGTTGCTTATTCTAGTTGCTTTTTAGTTGCAAATTTGCAAAGATTTTTAGCTGCTTCGTTTTCAGATTTGCAAAGCTTACAAATAGCACATTTAAAAAAAATTGGACTATCACTTGTTCGGGGCCTTAAAACAATTAGCTTACTCGCTTTAACGGAGGTTTACGTTGTAGACCGCTTAACTAAAGTAGTATTAACAAACAAACAAAAAAAGAATTCTTTCAGAGCACTTGCTACCGAAGCCATACAGTAACAGACATTACTTAACAGAGAGAAAATGAAATTACTTAGTGGTCCCCCAACGTTTCCTACCAACCTTTCTTTTATATGCAGGTTTGGTCTGGTGAAATATATTGTTTACGCCTTTCCCCCACGCTTCTTTCCCCCCCCCCCCCGACCTACGTCTTCCCTTCATATACAACAGATGCGGGTGAGTGGGGGAGGGGGAGTTGAAGAACGTGACTTCAATTTTGGTGTCATTGTTATCGTGTGGAATATGGTATTGTGGGGGTTAACCCATGTGGGATATAATTACTCATTATTACGCTTACTCCTTAGTTAGCATAGCATAGCTTCAATCTAAACGGCATGCTATAAAGCAGTCAAATCTTTTCTGAATCAAGCTTAATTTAGCCAACCTTTACTTAAATAAAACGAAAAACAATAAATTACTTAACTGCACATTCGTTGTTAAAACTTTATTAGTTACTGTTGGTAAATCTATGTTCGTGATTACAGGATAGAGTTTTGCTAAAAACAACAATCACGATCCAGAAGAAACGTCAAGCATACACGCAAGAACCGAAAAAAATAACCGATATTTCATTTTGGTTTGGTTATGGTTATGGTTAATGCCACCAGTTAGTTTTTCGGTTCGGTTACGGTTTCGGTTCAGCAATTTCAAACGGTTTTTACCGGTTTTCGGTTACGGTTCGACTCCCTGGTTCTCGCATTAATGAATCTGCTACATGCGCATTTGTAGTGCTCATAGAGGTACAGGTGATTTTCACTGAGTGGATGAGCCTGTTACCCAAGAATTCCATTTTCTAAGGAGTAGTGCAAGCCGTTATTGTTGCAGTTAGTTACTGTCTCGAGAGCCTGAGTGATCACTCAGCCATTGACTTATATTGTGAATCCATGTCCGCTGTATGTGCAATTCTAGCTCCTTCTCCTACTACTCTTTTGATTGGAATGGCTAGAAGGTTGTGGGCGGATCTTTACACTGTAAAGCGATATAAGCTTACCTGGGTGAAGGGACATGCGGGAGATTTTAGCAACGAACTTGCAGTAAATCTGCTAAAGAGCACTCTCATAAGGTTTTCAGATGACCTTACACTTGCCTTTTCCTGTTTCCCACTCGAAGACGTTGACGAATAACAGCATTAAGACCAAATGGCAAGCTCTTTGGGATGTTTCAAGCAATGGCAGCCCTACTTACTGTGTTCTCCTGACGGTTACACTTTCTGCACGCTGCGTCTCATTTAAAGTTGTACACTTCCTTGCCAATCGTGGCAACTTTCAAGCATTCTTGTACAAAATTGGCAAATCAACTGAAGAGGCATGCGAATGTGGTAGAGGTGCAGAAGATTCTCGGTCACATGCTTCGGGACTGCGTGTTGCCCTTCAGAGATATTGCTAGAGCTGGCCTTTTAAAGAACTGTGCGCCGGGCAGTTTTGATTGGAATGCACTAAACCAATGTGTATTGGATTTCAAAGAGGAAATCACTAATCTACGTAGCAAGCGGGTCAAAGATCATGTGTTGGCTTAGAGATGAGTGTGCACAGCGTGGCAAGGCCACCCATGAGGTGGCACATGCTGTTTTTCTTCTGTTTTTTAACTAATTCAATTTTTTTATTATGCCTTTGACGACTAGTTTTCTTAACTTTTAACTGTTTGGCTTGTCATGATTCCGATATTTGAAATTCAAACCTACTGATTTAGAGGCTTTTTGTGCTTTTGGTGGACGGGTTTGTTTGACTGTGGTTTCGTTATTCTCCACCCCATGGGTTTCCTCATGGGGATTCCTTGGCGCGATGCCTTCTGGACTTCAAGGGAACGGGCAAGGCAGAATCAGCGGGGAAAGAAAACCCTGTTGAGCTGGACTCTAGTGTAGCAATTGGACAAGAGATGAGAGCGTAGTGTAAGTGGGAGAGAGCAATGTCGAAAGTGAAATACCACGATTTTATTAGGAATATCGATTTTCATTAGGAATACGGACCGGGAAAGCATGGCTAATCGATCCTTTTGACATTAGGAGTTTTACGCAAGAGGTGTCAGAAAAGTTACTACCAGGGAGAACTTGCTTATGGCAGCCAAGCATTCGTAGCGACGTCGCTTTTTGATCCTTCGATTTCGGGGGGGGGGGGGATTGAGGCTTAATGGCGCGTCGACAGCTTGGTCATTAGCGCCAACCTCAGTCACAGTGCAGTGGTCCGGGTTGCCACTGCACCACACATTACAGAGATGTTATTCAAACCCCTAATCTAAATCTTGTCATACATCTGTACCTCCTGCAAAAATTGAAAAACACTGGACAGGAGGACAGACTTATCGCCCAACTGATGCGCAATGTCATGCGGAAGATGGAAACGACGACGAACACCATCAAGATGGCGACAATCAACAAGTAAGTGGCGGACCGTAAGTGGCCGCCGACACCAATAACATTCAGGAGGGTCAACCCCCCGCAAAAGGAAACAGTGAGTAAGTCGAGTGTGACCAATGCGCAAACGGGCCAACACCACCACCTCACGGCGACTGCGGCGACACGCTGAGTGCCATTCCTCCACAGTGCCTTTAATAGCTCGTAATTTATTGCCGTCCTGTCCATCCCACGAGGCTTGCCAAAAAGCGTGTAACCTCAGACGCAGAGTTGGAAAAGCGTCCGAGGGAACAAGGCTGAGATCCCTTCCGAGAGGGCCAGAAAGGGCCCCTTTTGCTGCAGAATCCGCTTGCTCATTCCCACCTATCCCAACATGGCCCGGGATCCAGCAGAAAATCACGGTTTTCCGCTGGCCAGGCAAGCGGGAAAGCAAAGCTTGGACACGTTGTGTCAAAGGGTTCCGAGGATTGTAATTCGCCAAGGACTCCAGGGCACTCATGGAATCGCTAAAGATAATGAAATGCGTGCCCTGAAGGCCAAGGATCCATTCCACCGCCAAACCGAGAGCCAAAAGCTCTGCAGAAAACACAGAATAGCCTGATGGAAGGCGATGGGCAACCGTCACTCCCTTACAAACACAAGCACAAGCCACGCCAGCGTCTGACTTCGACCCATCAGTAAACAGCCGCTGATAACCGGCGTACTGAGAACACAGCCGCCGGAACTCCTTTAAGTACCTTGCTGGTAGAGTGGAACCCTTCGGGAGGGACGCCAGAGCGAAAATGAAAATGCCACCTGGGACAAGCCAAGGGGCCACTGGCATCCCCCCAAGCCTCAAGACGGTGGGCATTTCAAAGGCTATCTCCTGACAGGACTGCTGGAGCCTATCGCGGAAATCACCCTTACCCACCTTGCGTCTACCGACTCGCAAGTCTGGCCCAAAAACCATGCACCAAGCAGGACTGGATTCCACAGCACGTAAACGCACAGCATACTGAATGGCCAACTTCCGCCGACGAATGGCCAAAGGTGGCTCCGAGGCCTCAGCATAGAGGCTGACCACTGGAGAAGTTCGAAATGCCCCAGTCGCCACACGCAGGCCACTGTGATGCACAGTGTCCAACACCTGGAGAGTCGAGTCACTAGCCGAACCATACACAATGCACGCATAATCAAGTTTGCTGCGGACAAGGGCTCTGTAGAGGCGCAACATGGCAGTGCGATCGGCACCCCATGAAGTGCCCGACAGAACCCGCAAGATGTTAAGTGCCCGCAAAGACTTGTCTTTAAGTTGGCGCAAGTGTGGAAGCCAAGATAACCTGGAATCGAACACCAGACCCAGGAAACGTGCCTGTGGGACAACAGGAATCTGCGCATGCCCCAAGTACAGGCAAGGATCTGGGTGCAGTGTTCGTTGGCGGCAAAAGTAAATGCAAACAGTCTTGTCCGGAGAAAACCGGAAACCATTAGTGACCGCCCAGGTCTGGACTTTGTTAATCGCCAGCTGTAGCTGCCGCTCGCAGGTCTGCATGCGAGCTGCCCGAAAGCGCAGGCCGAAGTCATCGACAAACAATGACTGGGGAACAGCAGCTTGCTGAGCAATGGGGTTGATCCCAATAGCAAACAAGATGACACTAAGAACACCTCCTTGAGGCACACCGTTCTCCAAGACAAACGGGCGGGAAAGAGTCGCCCCGACACGAACACGAAAAGAACGGCCTGAGAGGTAGGCGGAAAGCAACAGTGGCATCTGTCCCCTCAAGCCGCAGTTATAGAGATTACGGAGAATCCCATAACGCCAGGTCGTATCATAAGCCTTCTCCAAGTCAAAGAAAACCTGAACCAGATGTTGACGCAGGCGAAAAGCCTCCCTCACATCCGATTCAAGGGCAACCAGATGATCGATGGTTGACCGAAAACGTCGAAAGCCACACTGGGACGCAGATAAGAATCCGCGTGATTCCAGCACCCTACCAACCTCTCACTGACCATCCGTTCCATAAGTTTACAGACACAGCTAGTCAGAGCGATTGGGCGATAACTGGAAGGAGCAGTAGGGTCTTTGCCCGGTTTTATAATCGGGATGACCACTGCTGTCCTCCACGCTGCCGGAACAGAGCCTTCTGCCCACACACGGTTGAACATCTCCAGCTAGAACTGCTGGGAGGCAAGAGGCAGATGTTTCATCAGCTGATAGTGAACATCATCAGGCCCTGGGGCGGAGTCATGCGACTTGGACAAAGCTGAAACAAATTCCTGCCTGGTGAACGGTAAATTGTACTCCTCTAGCCCGTCGGAGCGAAAGTCTAGAGAGTGAGCCTCTTCTCTACGCTTTATTCTGAGGAAACCAGGATCATAATGGTTATCACTCGAGACCCGCGCAAACGCAGACGCAAGACAGTCGGCGATATCCAGCACAGAAGAGATCACGGAATTCGCCACCTTCAGCTGTGAAACCGGGGAAGACACAATCCTCCCCGAGATCTGGTGCACCTTCCGCCACACCTGCTGAGAAGGCGTGGAGCGCGTGATCGACGAAACATAAGCTGTCCACGAAGCACGTCTAGCCTCACGGATGACATACCTGGCACGGGCACGACAGCGCTTAAAGGCTACAAAGTTGTCAGTAGTTGGGATGACCGTAAACGCACGCAACGCTCGCCGGCGAGCCCGAATAGCCCGCCCGCAAGCAGGCGTCCACCACGGAACAGGAACCCGCCGCGGCTGTGTGGACGAACGCGGGATAGTAGCATGAGCAGCAGCAAGGACCACGTCAGCGAAATGAGTGGAAAGTTCATCCACATCAGAAAAGTCCTCAACCGCACGCTGAAATACAGCAGCCTCAGCAAAGGCTGACCATTCAGCACGTTTAAGCGCCCACCGGGCTGGCCTGGAAGCCACAGAACCCCCTTGTGTCGTGGACAGCACAACGGGGAGGTGATCGCTTCCATGCAGATCGGCAGTGACAGCCCGAGTGAAGTGAACTGGGACGGCAAGGGAGCAAAAGGCTAAGTCCACCGCTGACCAATTGCCCGTGGCCAGGTTACAGTGTGTCATGGCTTCGATTTCGGTTCTTCCTATATTCGTGAAGCAAAATTCGCAAAGCGTTGGATTGTTTACCCGCTAATAGGGAAGATGAGTTGGGTTTAGACCATCGTGAAACAGGTTAGTTTTACCACACTGATGACTTGTCATTGTGACATTAATCCTGCTCAGTACAAGAGGAAATGCAGGTTCGGACGTGTGCTTGGCTGAGTGGCCAGTGGTGCGAAGCTACCATCCGTGGGATTATGACTGAATGCTACTAAGTCAGAATCCCTCCTAGACATTGCAACGATACCGTTTGCAGTTCAATCCAAGGGAGGTACCGCTAGGAGGCGGGGCAAGATAGGCGGCCGAACCCCGGTCCGCCGCCGGCTGCACTGTCGCAAACTGCTACTTTTTCTGGGCGAACGAGTCACCCTTCGCTTAGACAGAATAAAAGCACTAAAAGTCGTTAACGTTATAAAAAGCCAGCAAGTGCATTTGTATACATTAAAATGCGACGTTTCGGGATTTATCATCCCGTTGTCAAGCAAAAATATTTTATAGCATAAGCTACAGGTCAACAAGATACACTTAAATGGTTTCCCATTTTAAAGAAAGGCAAGCCAGAACAGTAAAAGGTAAAATTAAAAAGTAAAAATCTAAAAAGTGAATCCCAGTCAGCGCAAAAACTGAACTGGGACGACCTTTCCCTAACGAAGCTGCTTCGTTAATGTGGACTGACTCGTTGCTACTGCCTTCATAGTAGTGCTCGTTATCCTCACAGTAATATGGGTATTCTGACTCATCGTCCTCCTCCTCCACAGCAACGTGTAGTTGTGGCTGTGCTTGGCTCAACCTGGCAGTTTCTTCCATGGGCACATTTGGTTCAGGTACATGTTGCTGTGCTTGGCTTGACCTGGCAGCTTCTTTCATGAAGACGTCTGGTTGTGGTATTTGTGGCTGTGGTTTACTTGGACATCCAGTGAGTGGCAAAAAATGGCAGTAAGTGATGTGGGGTGGTGGTGGTGGTGGTGGTGATGGGTGATCTATGACTTTTTGCTGAGTTGAGCTCGGCGGCATCAACCTCCACAGCAAATGGCTTCCCATGACTCGATGTCCTGACGTCAACTTCTGGTCCAGGTGTTCTGGAAGATGTGACGTTCCGTTTGCTGCGTTTGGCATTGCTGGCCCTCTCTTCCCTGAATTGGTTGGTCCTCCTTACGATGAAATCTGCCGTCTCCTCGAACATTTCCATGAAGAAATCGAACTCTTTGCTCTACTTGTTGCATTTGCCAGTGTAGCCCATTGGAGGTCTGGAGAAAGATACCTCTCTTGTCCTGGTACTTGCTTAATTATTCGCTCCAAACCGGATGAAGTTGCCGTCTGGCATTGCCGATCCTAGACTTCTCTTCTACGGGATAACTAGGAAAGTGTTCCATTGGAGCTACCCCAGTGTGATGTCCTTGGCATGGACATACCTAAGGTCAGCGTGGGCACCAATGGTAATAACTCACACGGACTACCAGAGTGTATGCTACAGCTGATAAGACAGCTGGTTTCCTGTTTACTCCTCGTTAAGTACTGTTACAACAGGAAGTCGTGTGAACTATAAACACTATATACATTGGATGGGTCAGCCTATTAGGTAATTAAAGGGTAATCTAGGTCAGGTTAACATTAGACATGAAATTAAAGGTGGCCATTGTGGAGCTCACAAGTGACGACTCCACAATACAGAGAGCGGAAAAAAATAGAAAAAAAAATAATCTAAGCCTAGCTGGAAATAAAATCATGATTACGCAGGCAAGATGTATTTTGTTTTAGTTCACTACCTATTATTAAAGAAAGATACATAAGTTTTAGCTTTCGAGGAAAAAACTAAACACTATTTTTGAAAGCTGTTTACAAAATCAAAAAACACAAGATGTAAAAAAAAAAAAAAAAAAAAAAAAAATCGGTTTTAAGTAAATCGACATTTTTGAAAACTTTCTGAAAAATTAACAGTACGAAATTTACTATTGGAGCAATTTTTCTTTTTCAATTACAATAAAAATAAATTAGGTTGTTGTTTCTTGTAACCTTTTTTTTTGGTTAATTTTTTGTATCCAGCAACCATTTCTGCAGCTAAAACGCTACATCGTTGCTTGCAAAAAGACATCTGGCATCTAAGAATTCGGTGCCAATGTTGCTTTTGGTTAGTATTTACCGGTGTGGAAATTGTCATCATCCTGTCTGCCTGCTTCTGGTCAAAGAGATGTTAAGCATGTGGCAAGTAGGGCGTTATATATATTGCTACGTGTGATCGCCGCATAATGCTTTTGTCCAAATGTATGCAAGATGGTGAAGTAGCTTGAGAAGGTGCGATGTTGTGCAATACCCGCAGAACCCTCATCGATCGAGTGCGAGATATCAGGATGCGATCGCATGACGTTAAATGTGTCAATGGAGGTCGTGGAAACTGCAGCCGGCCGCGAAGGGCAACAGAACGGAGATGGTCAGACACTGCAGGTGATCATCCATTGTGTGACTTTCAATAAAGCCCAGAGTTGGATTAAGGCAGGGACATTTGGGACATTTCTTCCTGGCCCCAAATTTCTAAGGGGGCCCCGACCCTGGTGAAGCTTAAGGACAAAAAAATTCAACAAAACCATGAAATTCACCAATTTTGCTTGGTTGGTAAGCAAGAAACATGTTATCCCGTCCTAATCTTTTTCCTATGAGAGATGATACTTCAACAAAGGACTGTGTAACGATAGCAATTTTAAAAGTCGCCCTTGCAACTTTTTGCGTAGTAAAATTCTAGAAGGTGAGATTTGAGAAGTAACTGACAAGTAAAATTCTAAAATTCTTCCCCTTTCTACAATTCTCTTTCATTTGCCCTTAAGTAAGGAACTATTTACATAAATTGAAATATGGGAAGGGGAGGGATTTTGTCCACGGCCCTGAGTAACCTTAATACGGCCCTGATAAAGCCGCATGCCACTGAGGCGAACATGGTGTTTGACTCGGAGATTTGGGGGCAAGACGAACAATCCCGCACCTTGCTGCCCGATATGAAGGTTTTAGGCCAAAGCCCCCAGAAAGGCAGATAGAGACATGGGAAAGCAGTATCAGAATGGTCGTGGAAAGGAAAATGGAACTTCCGAGGGTAAAAACCAATTGATGGATGTGTTACGAGGATTCTCAGGCGCTGGATATTCCCGAAATAGTGTTGCCGAATGGGTAGGAAAGGGACGAAGACTAATTTTACTTCATGCTGGAAGCAAGGATGGTTTTATAAAAAATGCGAAGTTGTTACTGCATTCTATTCTAAAACAAAGTCAGCCGACTACCATGATGAAACAGCTTTCACTTTAAAGAATAGTTCGAAATGCTGCTGGTCCGAAATATTCCTCCCAAACTGGTAATCATTACTGAAAACGCTCTATACCATTTGGAAGAAATTGAGAAACCCCAACCAGTGCCACAAGAAAGGGAGATATGATTGAGTCGTTAAACCAGAAAGGAATTCCGAATTCATCAGAGATGTTAAAACCAGAGTTAAACGAGTTATGTGTGTAGACCATATGTTTGAATTATTATCATAGGCCTATTGCAATATGATTCGACACGTTCTCCTTCTGTCCATGTTATTTTGTGAAACTGCTACAATCTTCTGGGTTGGTTGTGATGTCAGAGAGGCTGTGTATTGTGAATATAAGGAAAGAAGTGTTCGACAAAATTATCTTTATAATGATGGTGTATACCTTACGTCTCAAGGGAAAGTTTTCTCTCCAGAATCCTAACAACTAAATTGGGGTTCAAAATCATAGAAATATTCCACATTCGAGAAAATATTACTGATTAATGGTATAGATACCATGGTGGGTCCACCAAATTATCCCAATTCTTCCCGTGACATGGAATATTTGAGTTGCTTCATTGTTGCTTGGTTAAAGCTAGAAGTCTTAAGGTATAAAGCTGCCACTACTCTGCTATAAATTATCAGAAGGTTCCTATGATTTGTTTTTTTTCTTTCGTTGAAACCTCGTGGGTGCCACTGTTCCAGACTCAGTGTTTTCAACGGGGCTATCATATACAATGGAACAATGTCGGAACGCAACAATGGTTTTCAGGATTGGGTACTGGGATCACTGATCGCAGTCAGGACTTGGTGCTGGGAACAGATATGTCAACACTATTTTTTTGCCTTTGCCTAAAAACACGAATCTCTTATCGTAAAATTGTATTAATGATGAATAAACCACAGATTGAATAAGATCAATAGGTTGGGGTAAACACCACTACAGATTAAATAAGCTTTCGTAAACACCCAAAAGCCAAAAAAGAGTAAGAAATTTAAGTATTCAAGAAATAAAATTCAAGACTACAATACAATGTTCAAAATTTAGCATTGCGACTTGAAAAAAATTGGCGTAATTGTTCACTTTGTGTTTTGCCGTATCTTCACAGAACACTTATATTCGTCAAAGAAAAAAAACTGATTCGGTTTTCCGAGAACTACACACTGCTTCCTTTGCCACCTAGTAAATAGAACAACTCCTCAAAAGAATTTATACACTCTTGCTGCTATGCCATATCAACAATCGCTGGCAATCAGTCAAGGTGTTGTAATAATTACAGGTCGTGGGGAAAAAAGGTAAAAGCAGTTGAGAAATGGGTTCCCCCATGCTTAATCCAACACGCGTTCTCAGTATTGTCAGATATCAGCACTCTTGAAGCAGGCAAGAACCCATATATATATATCCATACTTTTTCTAGTTTAAGTTGTTCGTATGTGGTTGAAGCTATGAGCCTTGAGTTTGGCCCCAATAATTACCATTTGTTGTTATGTTCCAAAAAATAGTTATCACAAGGATATTCACGAAATGTCAAACTTTATTTACAAGAATGTCTTCTAATCCGCCATATTTAATAATCTATGATATTAACATATCACAAAATTGAATAGGTAAATTCTATGTGCACTTTATCATCACAGCAGGCATTTTTTATTCTTTTTTGATGGCTGGATTCACAAAGTTTGCGCACAAATCATCCAGGGGCAGTAAGGAATATATTGGATTTGGTGTTGGTCGATACAAACTGACTGGTGATAAATGTTGAAGTTGGTTAACATGTTGGAAAGTTGTTGCAGACCATCAAACCGTAAATTTTTCTTTTTTTATCAGAAATTGCCCATTGGAAATTCTAGATAAAACTCTAAAATTAATTTCAACTTAATTACAAATTTCTTTGCCAAGAGTTGCACAGATTAGACTGGGTTACTAATTATTATGCCAGCATGAATGACGTTAAAACTCTATTGGAAAATTATTCAGTTACAGATTTTGTCGAAAATCAGAAACTGTTCATCAGACAAACCAAAGAAAGGAGCAAAGCAAATTCAGTAATCCAAGCACATTTACAACTAGGTTTATAAGAAATAGAGTCTTTGACATATGTTCAAAAAATCAGGTTGTCGATCTTGCGAAGGGTCCATATTGAGCATGTAGTAAATTATGATCACTCTAATTATGGACATTAAAAATTGCTAGGAAGGTTAGAATTATCTTGGACAAAAATCATTCGGCATTATTTCGGCATCTCAAAAGATAGACTCACTCAAATTGGGACATCCCACCATTTTAACTGGATGGCGTTCTGTAAACTAATGACTTGGCAAATTCTGCTGAAAATGAACTACAGAAAAACTGCAGAAGTGGAATGAAACTGCAGTTTAACTGCAGATTCGACGGCAACCGTAAAAAAACTTTAAAAAAACTTAACAAGCTAACTTGAAAACTAAAAAATAACTGCAGTTAAACTGCTGGGAAGGTTAGGTACCACTATGATGACACAAAAACGGCATTTTCGAAAAGCTGTGGCTCGAAAACCAGCAGTGTGGGCAACATGAAACTCGGTGTGCCAACACGATTCACCCCCCGCACATTTTAAGCCTATCCACAGGTCCGTGCAGTTTTTTTTTTACTATGTATTGTTTTTTTTGTTTTGTTTTTTTAATTTTAATTGCAGTTTCTTTTCGTCTACTAGTCATGGTGTGATCGGGATTAAAAAAACAGGACCGAAAGCCAAACGGGCTCGATTAGTGAACAATTAAATAGCGAATGGAAAAGATTTACATTAATTTTAATAATAGTTAGCGAATTCTCTGAACAAATTATTCGGCAAAAACTAATTGTAATAATATTGACTAACATATACAGTGTGGCTCCTTAAAAAAACATAGAAAAGTTGTCCCTACTTTAAAAATGTTCATGTTGGGCATAGGACCACAAACAAAGTTTGGTCCTTGTCGATGTTATCGTAATATGATGACTACCACCATCACCACCTTTAAATTATTCTCTAATTTAAAGTGACCATAGATTTTTAGCTATTTTGTTCCAAGTGCCTGTTTTTCAGTACTACACCCCCTTTTTGCCAATCCGATCTGATACCGATATACTAATCGATTACTGGGAATCCAATACCAGATATTTATTTTCTTTTTTCTTCTTCTAAAAGTTAGAAGCAAAGCAAACTTTATTTCAACTTGATTTACGAATTACAGGACATAACTTTCAGAAAATTTTCAGTTTTGTTAATTTGTTCATAATTTTCTTTCTCTTTTTGTCTATTTGAAATTGAACCTTTTCACCGTCGTTTTTCTCCAGCAATAAGTTGTAGGGAAGAGACTGCGTCTTTGTTTATACAGTTTGCGTGGTATAGGTTTTTTTTAGGATTGAAGGAGGGAGCAGACGTAAAGTGTATCACTTGGGATTTGTGAAAGTAGGGGTTTCTTGAGGTGGGGGGGGGGAGGGGATGGCGTAAAGATTATTAGTTGCTCCTACAGAAAAAATATCTATCTACTGCCATTTGGAACTTATTTTTGGTTTTGTTATATGACTTGCGGCCAACTAGCTATTGACTTAAAATTAGCTCCATTCAAAGGTTGTCGAAAAAAACGGTAAAATATGGTGTATTTGAACGTCAGTTTTTGGCAAAATTAACGAAAAAATTATATTTTACTGATAATGAGGAAATGGATAAAAAATGTACATTAACAGCAACTGAAAAAAAAAATGAAAAATAGAGGCAGTTACACTCTAGGTAATGTATTGTTCAACAAGACAGGTAACTCAAAAATAACTTGCCTACAGTTTTCAGCAGGCTAACTCAGAAACTGCAAAATAACTGCAGTTTTCAGCAGGCCAATACAGAAACTGAAAAATAACTGCAGTTTACCAACATTGGTAGTGGCGTTGTGTCACTTTTTAAATTATGAACAAATTTTTATGGTACAAGGAAGGGTTGGTATAGTGCAGAACAATTAATGCCAATTGATTGTTTAACGTCAAGCCAACAGTTGCATAACTTCAGCAGGTATTCAAAAATACAAAACTTGGAACCATACACATTATCGCATAGTGATAGGCTAGATATGTAAGGTGGATGGCACATCTATCATTGTAAGTAATGTAAGAGTATATTACGCAAGGTATGCATACATGTTAAGAATATAACTTGTAGAACTGAAACATTCATAACTGTGCACAAACTGTCTAGAAGCAAAGATTATGGTTTAAATGATAGCTAAAATTTATATTATGAATTTTATTCTTTTGCAATTATTTGAAAAAAACTTGAGTTTAACTGAAGTTTGAACTGCAATTTAACTGCAAAAAAGAACTGCAGTTTTTTTGGAGGTGGGCAGTTTACTGCACTTTCGCTGCACTTTTTTTTGCAGTTTCTCTGCAGTTCATTTCCAGCAGGAAAGACCAATTTACTTAATGATATAGTTGCCAAAAAATTTACGAAGCATGGTGGAAATGTTCCTATTGTCCCTATTTTAAGGTGCAGTAGCTTTTGCGATGGGGATTTTGATGCTAGCATTGTGGTTAAGTTCTACTGTCGATTAGGAACACAAAGGTTTTGACCCCGATGTTCTGTCTGCTGCTTTCTACGTGAGTTCACAATGGAATTAAGGAAACCGCTCTTCAAAATTTTGAAGACTTCTCATATTTATGAGAAAGTAAATGCAGCTGACCGTGGAAACTACAGAATAATTTCTCTCACTTGTGTCCCATGCAAGCTCTTTAGGTGCATTATTCGCTACCAGCTTCATTTATACTTTAAAACTTAAAATCCCACAGACTGAAGCAATTTGTGATTTAGGGCAGTTAGATATAGCATTCTTCAACTTTGCTATGCCTCAAGGGTTGGACCAAAAAACTTGATGAAGGGGTACCTACCTATAGACATCATACATTCGACTCTGTCTTGCATCAACAACTAGGTTTAAGCTGTCACTGTTTGGCATTGGTCATTATGTTTTATGCTGGATATGTGACTTCCTTTTGGATCGCTCCCATTTAGTCTAAATAAATACAGCAGCTTCAGAACCACCCCTAGAAAGGTGTTTAGTTGAGTGCCACAGGGTCATTCATCATCCCTTTGTTGTTCTAAGTTTATATTTGTGACTTGCAAGATCATGTAACAAGATTGATTTGATGAGATTTACAGGTATCAAACTGTATCATGCTGTAGTTGATTAGTATGATCACGAACGGTTATTGATTGCATTAGATGCATTATCGAGTTAGTCGTCTGCTTTGGCAACTAGGGCCTGCCCAAACGAAATGTAATGTGTTTCATATTGGTTCTACAAATCAGCATGTGGAATATGAAATCACAGGTTCTAATTTTAGCTCTCCTCATCCATCATACAACTTGGTGTTTGGTTTGATAGCAACCTAAGCAGTCTGCCCACTGCAGAATCATAGTGAAAACTGCACGACAACGTGGAACCATTTTCAGGCGTTGTTTCATGTGCATAATTGAAAGGACTATGTTTTAAGCCTTCTTTACCAAACCACCGGTTATGTACTTAATTTTTTTAGGTGACGGTGTCTTTGCTGTTATACATGTTTAAATTAGAGAGAGCCTATTTGCAAGTTTAAGTCCAAACGGATTGGTGTATTCAGATTAATTCTCAAGTCAGAAGCTTTGCCGGTCACAATAGGTGAACATGAATTCATGATGTTGGTCTTGTCTCCGAAACTTATTAAAGATACTCTGCTAGTGGAGTTGGTGCAGAATACGTACACAAAAATAATGCTGGATCTATCAGAGTTAAGCTGTTCTGATAGACTGAAATTCTTGCAAGTAGATTCCCTTGAGTTATGTCAATTGAAGAGTGACATGGTACTAAACTACATGTTCAAGACGAGTAAAATGTGAACCATGGTCTTTTTTTCTCTCCACACAAACTGTGTGAGCAGGGTTCACCCTATGAGACTGGTTGCACTGAGGTTCAGTCGAGACTATAGAAAATATTTTTGTGTGGCGGTGAACGTTTGGAACTCACTTCTGCACCATGTAATGATGGAGCTGTCACATGCCATATTCAAGGTTCGGTTATTCAACTGAAAATCATTGTTCTTAAGGTATGTTAAAATATCATTACATACTTTGGCTTAGACTTGGTGTCAGTGAGTCTGAATGCACCTCCATATCCATTCGCGTTAATGTGACAGAATGGATATATATATATATGTAATTGTTTTAATTATTATAATAGTTAACTACCTGTTAAAATATTCATCTGACAATTTTGTTATATGGTTTGTTGTTTTACAAGGGTTGTCACACCATCAGGTAATGTAAATTGTCTCCTTGTCAAATACAAGCATTCACAACAGTTAAACGTATGAGGTACTTGCAAATATTTTTATAAAAAAAATTACCATACATTTTACTGTTTATAGGGCCTTTCCCCCACCAGCTCAGTTAGCTTGAAATAGCATGAACACACAACCGTTAAAATTATTGCATATTTTGTTTTGCAGGGTTTATCACACCATCAGGTAATGTTGCTTGTAACCCAGTGGCGTGTACACCATAGAGTCACTGGCATGTGCCAGGGGCCCACCTGCGTTGGGGGCCTCGGTCCACCCATCAATGCAAGCAAACTCTAAAGCAAAGTTTTAAAACTACTGCTGATATATTGGGCCCAAAGTTAAGCATTTTGCATAATTTTAAATGTGGATTTTCATACAATTTCTCTCATCCCCCCCCCTTTTGGCAGCACTGTAATTAATGTCCCCCCATGCAAGGACCACCTGTAGTACTGTGCCAGGGGCCCACCCTTTTCTGTACACGCCACTGTTGTAACCTTTTGGAATATTTGCAACCATTAAACACAGTTAACCACTTCAGTTTTTAGGAAATATTTTCATCAAAAAAATTATGGCTTCCTTGCTGTGGCCATTTTCATCTACGGTATCACAGAGCCAGTTTTTATTTTTTTTTTTGAGTCCAAATGGATCGGTGTATTTAGATTGATACTCAAGTAAAAATATATGACAGTAAAATAATTGAACAGTAATGCATGATGTTGGTTTGGTCTCCGAATTTTATTAGAGATATTGTTCTAGTGGAGTTGGTGCAGCTTTCGTACACAAAAATAATGACGGTCTAACAGAATTGACCTGTTCTTATGGTTTGAAAGTTTTGAGGGCATTTTCCTTTTAACTTATGTCAACTGAAGAGTGACCTGGCACTAAACTACAGGTTCAAGACCAGTAAAATGTGATTTAAGGTCGTTATTTTCTCTCCACACGAGTTATGTGAATGGGGTACACCAATGTGACTGATCACGCCGAGGTTCAATCAAAACTGCATAGAAAAGAATTTTTTTGGTTGCGGCAGTGAATGCTTGGAAGTAACTTCCGCACGGTGTGATGATGGTGCCATTGCATGCCATATTTAAGTTTAGGTTAATTAACTGAAATCCATTGTTCTTAATGTTTGTTAAAATATGAATATTTACTGTAGTTTAGGCTTGGTGTCAGTGATTCTGCGAGAACCTTCCATGTCTATTAACATTATTGCGACAAATTGGATATAATTATTATTTTTATAATTATTATAATAGTTAAGTACTTGTTAACAAACATTTACCAGATTATTCTATTATATGTTTTGTTGTTTACAGGGATTGTCACTCCACCAGGTAATGTAACTTGTAACCTTGTGTAATACTTACGTGTTAACAAATATTTTTATCAAAAAAATACAA